>PVJA010019315.1:0-26806 GCA_004027025.1 Myocastor coypus | reverse complement strand
AAGGCTGAAATGTAAGGAGATGAGATCATTCCAATAGAGCATATCTGTATAATACAGGGTCTCTGTGTGCTAATTGATATAATATTTTAAAAGATATGGTCAGTAATTTTCATTTGATATAAGTGGCCATTTGGCAACAAGATAATTCTGTAAGGAGCTGAGTAATGGGATCAAAAGGACACTTGCCTTAGCTAACTATTACTTCTTATTTAATATACATTAAATAGACTATTATTCAGGCAACCTTGTAAAGAGGCTGTGGCACCATTTATAGCTTTTGGAAATAATTTAACTAAACTGTTGTAACATGATTAAAATGAAGCATTTTGCAGAAGAAAATATATGAACAAAAGGACTTCAGGACTTAGCGATGCTCTCAAAGAGATTAAAAGTTACATGAAAATGATGAAAAACAATCTCAGGGTGAAGGTAAACTTGATATATGGCTGAAATTTTGTTAAAAGCATAACGGCATATATTTTAAATATAGTTGTTTTCCATAGGGTTGTTCTACTACAATTTTGTATATGGTTAGATTTCTAAATTGCTGTGCAAAAAATGTGCAGTTGTTTTCTATCACATTTTATGAAGATTTATTTGAATATTAATGTCCGATGGAAAATACCAGTCCCATGTTAAGTGCAAAGCATTTAATGTTCCGAAAGACAGTAATGACAAGATCAAGTACCTATGATATAGAGTAATAGTATCACTAAGATTCTCTTCTGAAGGGCTAGCAAGTTAAGTTTGCAGACCAAAAATTATAGAAAAAGAAGGGTTACAGGACAGGCAGTATTTTGGGACTAGAGCTTCAAGGTCAGTGAGGACTCAGGACATAAGAGAACCTGTGCTATAACATCTTATAACTCACTGGTGTCCCAAATTTTCTGTTCAAGAAGATTATGAGGCTACAGAGGAAAAGGATCAGTGATGTACAGTGTGCCTAAGGAGTCATCTAGAGCAAAAACATTCTCTCAGACTTTCTTTTTTTTTTTTGTCTTTTTGAGACAGGTTCTCGCTATGCAGTTCAGACTGACCTTGAGCTCCCTTTTGTAGCCCAGGCTGGTCTTCAACTCACACCGATCCTACTGCCTCAGCCTCCAGAGTGCTGGGATTACAGGCATGAGCCACCACGCCCGGCTTTCTCTCAGACTTTCACAGAGAGCAAACTAGTTAAGCAATGGCCATGACTCCTCCAAATGGCTGACACTGATAGAAGTTCTATGAAACGCTGTGCCTGGTTTCAAGGTAAATCCTAGGAGGATTTAACTGACTTTTTCAGGTACAAAAATTACATGTTTTGTCATATAGGTCTTGGTTTAATTTGGTCTTAACCATCCAGCAGAAGTTTAATCATGAAGCATAAAAAGCAAGTCAGATAAATATACTGAGCTATAAATGACTCAAATCAACAGCTTCTGACAATACCAGTTCTGCTAAGCCACTACTATTATAGAATACTGTACTATGCATACAACTACCTTATCTTAGCTCAAAGAGAAGAAATATTTGTACCAATAGTGTTTTAAAAGGAAACAAAGATTCATTTGTACGTACTATACCACATATTACTTTGTTAGGTGAAATTCTATATCACTTGTAATCTTTTCTGCTTTAATTCTTTTTTTTAAGAATTTTTTATTTTATTCATTTATTTTTTTTGTTGTTGCAGTACCTTTGTTTGTTTATTCACTCATTTTTATGGCCAGCTCAGCCCGCCCCGAGGGCAGGGCTGGCATAGCATGTGGTGCCAGGGATTGAACCACAGTCCCTGAAGCTGCCCAAGCTTTCCCAAGCAGGAGCTTTAGACCACTGAACCTTCCTGCTGGGCCCCTTTGCTTTTAATTCTAATTCATACTCTCTTTTAAAAATAAAACAATTCATCATTGATATATAAATAAATAAAGCCAAAAATTGACTCTTGCTAAGAATATATTTATGATAAATAACCCAAGAAAAAATTTGTTGTGCATGTTTAGTACATAGGGAAAATTTCATAATGTGAGGCCACTACTCTTTTTTTTTTTTTTTAATGTTATGGCCAGCTCAGTCGGCCATGGGGGTGAGGCTGGTGCAGTATGTGGTACCGCGGATCGAACCATGGTCCCTGAGCTTGCCTAAGCTTGCCTAAGCAGAAGTTTTATACCACAGAGCTATGTTGCTGGCTCAGAAGCCACTACTCATAATGCTATGCCACTACATCTTAACCAGTATAAGATCACTGAGTTAACAAATACATTAACCAATATATTTCTGAATGAATAAAATAAGCTAATGTAATGCAAGATGTACAGGGAATCAGAAATAATAGAGAGCCATTAATGTGATTGTGCATTTTTAAAAAATATAAAAGTAGATCTAGAAAGGGAGACGATATAGGAAATTCTATTGTATTTTATATTTTTTCAGTGGCAGCACCTGAGAAAGTTAGGGAACGGTGTCAGCTTTTACACTCTAAGGGAAAAATCCTGGGTTGTCTGATTAAGATCAACCATATTGTTGAATTCTTGGTGCCAAAAACAGGTAAACAAACAGAAGTTCAACAATATCATGAAATGTCCATTTTTTAAGTACTTGGAACTCTTTGAACCTCTTCTTTCATTATGTATGAGTATAGCAACAGTTTATACCAAATTAAAAATTAGAAGGTGATATCAAAGCTTATAAAAGAGGGTTCTAACCCCAGTCCTGTATGCCGTACCAGCCCCACCCCCGGGGCTGCTGTGCCTGCAAAGGAGTCTGAGCGTGGTCGTGCACCCCTGCTATTCCAGCGCTGGGGAAGCTGACAACAGAAGAATCACTCACCATGAGTTCAATCTAGCGATGCAGTGAGGTCCTGTACAAAATGAATAAATTATAAAAGAAATACAGCAGCGAGAGGGCCTATCATTTGAAACTGTGAATACTAACTTCTGAAATTGCATCTGTTTCAAAAATAAAGGTCACAAATATTAAGATTTAGCTTGCACTGAATAAGACATCAAAACAGAACATGAAACAGCAGTGAAATGACTCCTTTAGTGTCTCCTGAAAAGAAAAAAAATCTTTCATAGATGAAGACTTTTCAAAGTTATAATAACTTGGGTCATGAATGCTTACACTCACAAACCATCAGATCCTCAAACAAAAGCATTTGAGAAATAATGCTTTTCTTCATGATTGGCATGTCAGGTGAAAAACATAACCTTTGCCACTCAATCATCAACATGGCCATCATCCCTGAAAAAATAAGTTAAATTCTGGAGATGAGGTACCAGTGTAACATTAGCTATCTGAGTCTACACAATTTATAAACAGCAAACACAGGCATGCATGGCTTACTAGTTAGAATCAAATACCACAAAATTAAATGAAAAAGTGAGACTTTTGAGTCTGTGGCTAAAGTGAAGCCCAAGATCTGTATTTCTGGAATCAACAGACTTTCATGGTTAGATGTTCATGAGTGTGGCCGACATTAAGTCTTTGGGTAGCAGTTTTAAGGCTGTTATAGCTTTAGCAACATCTTGCATGAGAATATATGATTTTTCCTTCCCAAGATTTTCACAGTCTGGCCAACACTGAGTAGGCAGATTGAAGATCAGTAGCCTTGTGGCTGTGTCCATATCTACTTTAGCATTTCTGTTCAGCAGGATATGACATAAGCCCTGCATCAGTGATCATTGAATGTCTTTAAGTTGTAGTCTTTTCTAGATTAGAATGTTTATTAAGATTGTCTTGCTTTCTTTTGCCTGTTACATTTTGCCTGTAGATTAATACTGAAAATGTCAAATAGATAAAAATTTTCAGGTTTTGAAAGAAATGTCTAGGCATTTAAAAATGGTATATACTTCAATTTCCTATGCTGCATTCTTGCCTCATCTTCATTTTTTAAATGTCAGAGTTGCATTGGATTAGAAATTATTGGATGAAGTGAAGACAGTAACTTCACAGCAAGTTTTGGCTTTCCAGTGACAGTATGTAGCATTGCGTTGTTACATTAGATCACTATGAGACTTTCCTTCATGAGACTAACATCTTGGCAACAATGTCATTCCACCTGAGATCAGGTTTGGAAAAGGTACATGATTATTTGATTCATGCCAGGAATATCAGGCTTTTCTTCTAGTAAACAAATATGCTTTGTGAATCATGCAGCTAAAACTGCATGATCCCTGCATATCAGCCTAAGAATTCAGAGGAATATAAGACAAAAAAAGGAGATGGGAAGGAAAATTCAAAGAACAAATTAATGTGCCCTGCACATAGTGTATCTAAGTACCATAGTCTATTGATTTTTAACTGAATATTTTAGTATTTACCTGTGTGATTAATCAAATGGATAATAGTTAAGAATTTATTCTTAAATTAAATGCAATAAAGTAGAATACAATAGTATAGAATAATAACATGATTGTTAAAATGTCAGCATACATCTTTTATACTAAGCAGCACATTCATATCTATTGTGTATGGGCATGCATAATTATGGTTACATGAAATCATAATTTTATTTGAAGTAGTTATTAAAAATATTTTTAACTTTGGGCTGGCCAGATGGCTCAGCAGACTAAAGCGCCTCCTAGGTCAGATATAGTAGACAGGGTTTGATCCCCAGTGTGCTGTGCCGGCCCTTCCTCCTGGGTGCACAGAACTGGGTGTCGTGGTGTGTGCCTGTAATCTCAGCACTTGGGAGGCTGGAAGCAGGAGAATCACTGAGTCTGATCTACATAGTGAGATGCTGTACACCCTGTAGATCCTGAAATATATATATATATATATATATATATATATATACATATATATATATATATATATGATTCAGAAACATAAGTATTTTGTTCATATGGTTTACCTTGTTTAAACTACCCTATTATTTCCTTTTCTATGTGGCTTTTTTATTTTGCTTAATTTGGTGTTCAAAGTATTTTATATACTAACAACTTGACCAGCCCAACATCTCTATATATGGTTACTATTATTATCCCCGCTATAACATTGACAAAATTGAAACACACAGAGTCAAAATAATTGCCAAACCTCACTCAGTTGGTAAAGAGAAGAGTCTAAATTTATATTGCACAGCAAAAAGCTATATGAGGCGAAGCCAGGAGAATACTGAAGAAAATCTGTATTTCATAGAAATATGCTATAAAATATTTCACAGAAGGAAGAAAAATATTGCTTAAGTTGGAAAAAAATTGTGAAATTAATTAAGTGCATTAGATTAAAAGTCACATTTTCCTCTTCTCCAGATATGCGAGGGCACTGTAGGCCATACCATGTCCTTAGGAAAAACTGTTCTATTATGTCCCTGCTTATGGCTTAGTGCATAATTCTTGGACCTCTAAATACCCTTTGTATATATTAAAAGATTATGTTGCTTACTTATAATAACACTGATAATTGTTCATTGTAACACATTAACATAATATGTAGTTTGTGAGGTTTTTTGAGAATATTTTTGGAGGGAGCAGGGCTGGCATGGCATGTGATGCTGGGGTCAAACCACAATCTCTGTGCTTGCCTAAGCTTGCCTAACCAGGTACTTAAGACTGCTGGACCTTATTTGAGAATTTTGTTTGTGTTATCTATTCTTATGAAAACAAAGTCTTTCTTTTCTTTTTTTCTTTTTTTTTTGTATTATGGCCAACTCAGCCTGCCCTGCGGGGTGGGGCTGGCACAGCATGTGGTGCCTGGAATCTAACCATGGTTCTTGCAGTTCCTTAAGCTTGCCTAAGCAGGCACTTTAGACCTCTGATCCATCTCATCAGTCCCAAAACAAAGTCTTATAGTTAAAAGTACTACTTGTCAAAGTCAGATGAAAGGTAGAAAGGCGTCTACAATAAAAAACAACCCTATTTTACAATAACACAAAGAGATGAAAATGTGAACAGAACAGCAATGGAGGAAAACAGAGGGAAAAAATAAAAAGAATTAGTGTATGTGGTTTGCATGTGCCAAGTTCTCGTGGTGACTGTAACCATTGTATCCTGGGATATCCACTAATAAAGGACTTTGCAAATTCCCCTTTGCAAAGAAATAAAGATTGGGTTTAAGTATATGTGGGGTGCAAGGTGACCTCAAGAATATTTGAAGACCCAGGAAAATTTAACCGATTATAACAGGAAAGCCACAATTAGCTAAGTTGTTCTGAAAGAAGCCTTTGGGGCATTTGTTAAATTCTGTTTCTCTGTTGAACTTTTGATAAAAGTATTAGTCATTAAATAAGCTCAGCACTAGCTAGGCATCTTGGCACTCTGGGTGTGTGCACCTTGATGTCCGTGTTTAGTGTGAGCAAGCTAATCAGGATGTGAAAGGGTATCAGAAGGTAGGATAGGTAAGGAGGGTCATTGTTTCAGAATGCGAGCCTGTAGCCATAAACATGACTCCTTTCTTTCTACACCTGTGTGGAAGATCAGGAGAAGCCATAGGTCCAAAGACTTTGGTAGCAAAAAAATATGGATGCCACTCACATGCTCAAATACTTCATTTAGATATGATAGCTAAACATGCTATAAAAGTATTTTGAGATGGTTAATATTTGGCCAATGTAAAGCACATTGTACCAGCTTAGATTTTATTTGGCTGCCTATAGTAGTAAATCTTATAGAAAAATTTAAAAATATCCTTGGATGTATGCATATATTGCCCGGACATATTCCTAACATCAATATTTCAATATTGAGAATGAATGGGTCCACATTAGGGCACAATATTCATATGTAATGAATTAACTGTCAAAAAGCATTTGAACACACCAACGTGTCTCATTCTTTCTCTGAAACGCTTTTGCGCCCCTAGAGTGCATATTCCTAGACCTACCCTTAATTCTCCATTTTAAACGCCCTAGTTGCTCTTAGCAACACCACTCTGGGCCGACTTCCTGTGTGCTTTCCTACAGGTAAGTGTGTTTCAGTATTCTATGATTTCCAAGACAAAATTTAGGGCTAAAATTTAACTTTTTCATCTTTTTGGTTCAATGGATTTATTGCCCATGAGAAGTGAAAGGATAATAGAAGAAATAATTCTTCAATGAATTAATATTACAAATCAACTTTTCCATATCTTCCCATCCATAGAGCTCAGCTAAGCAAGACAGGGCAAGGGGCAAAATAGGTGCAGTGTTTTCCTCCGTGACATTGAAAGAACCTGGAATAACTGCTTGAGACAGTGCTCATTGCTACCATAGTGGCATTGCAAGATGTACTGGAAAGTATTTAAATATGCTCAGGAAGAAATAGTTTTAGAGTTATTGGTTTAAGCTGGAATGCTGTATTCTAACACCTGCAGTAAAGGTGTAAACTCTTGTCCATAAACCCTCCACCTAGCTAAATGACAGAATGATGTAAGAAGACATCATTTCTACAAAGTGAAATATGTATTATTTTTATATCAGTGTCAGGGCACTGTTTATTTTACTTAAAATATAGTGTGTTGGACAATGTGTTGAAGATGCTAACTGTGTGGAACTGAGACCGGAGTGTTCTAAAATGAGCATGTTTGTTCTTCGGAGCCACTTTGGTGCAAGTTGTGCGTCTTCTCACAAACTAGGAGATGTGTGCTATGCCTTGCAGTCATGTGAATGACAGCTGACTTCTAGGCGCCACACTCTGTCTTGTGTCACTCAATCTGAGAGGAAAAAAAAAAAAAAAAACCAGCAGAAAACAAGTAGCCAATGAGAAACAGAATGACATCCTTTGACCATACTATCTTTGTTCCAAAAAACTTAACTATAAAATGAATGAGATATTTTTGTAAGACATAGGAAGAATTACTCTAGAGAAGCGAGGATTCGTACATAGAATTCTGCAAAATTATTCAGCACAAAAGAGAGCAGGAGAAAATGATAAACTGGGAGAAAATGTGAAATACTGCGTGTACCTGTGACACCCAACTCTACCAGAGACAGCAAGAAATTGAGAAAAATTCTCAAGCAAAAGAGAAAGCATGAATTCATGGCAGTAAAACATACACATCTCTGGCCAGAGCCACCACACATAAGAAAAACCTTGTGGAAATATATTTAGTAGATTTATTCTACCGCTAAATAATAGTTGAGGGGAAAAAAATCCGTGTGAAATTTCTACCCTGAGGATTTAGGAAAATTTTAATAATTAAATGACACATAAGATTAAAAAAATACAGGGCTGGCCAGATAGCTCAGTGGATTAAAGTGCTTGCTTCAGCAGAACATAGGGTCCAGAGTTTGATCCCCAGTGTGCCCTGCCAGCCCAGCTCCTGGGACACACTGATGGTCGCAGGATGTGTGGCGGTGCACGCCTGTGATCCTAGCATTTGGGAGGCTGAAAACAGGAAAATCCCTCCAAGTCTGATCTATCTAGTGAGACTCTGTACACCCTGTAGACCTTGCCCTAAGTTGAAAAAAAAAGACTCAAAGAACCTACATTATGATAATTGTTTGTATAAAATTTTAACCAATTTTGTCAGCATTGATGAAGGGCCACAAATGGGAAATGAATGAATAAAAAGTAAAAAAAAAAAAAAAGATGTGGCCAAAATATTAAAAGTTAGAACAAAATATAAAGAAAAGACAATGTTTTTTACAGAAGAAATCAAAACTAATGCAAATACAAGGGGATCCTGAGATGAAGGTGGAGGTGTTAAAAATATTTAAGATGTGTCACATACATATATGCAAGCCCACAAGAAATATAAATATTATATGTCATTGTCATAAACACAAACTAAAACCAATAATATTAAAAATTAAAATAGAATGGGAAAATTAGTCTCTAAGAGGGAACTATTTGCAATGGGGATGGGAAGGAGAATAAAAAACAAATCAAGTGATGTAATGAGCATACATCTCTCTAAGGTGAATGTAAATATTACGAATTGCAAACATGTATTAAAATTAAAGTTAATAAGATAATAGTGTGAAAAATTGTACCATAAAATGAGATGTTTCCTTAATTGAGAAATTTCTTAGAAAATATAAAATTTAAGCAATTAACTACACAAATGCGCTTGGTAACATTTGCTGTCCTACGTTATTACATAGTGAAATATTAAGCCAAACAATGAATATTATGCCCAACAGTACTTGGTGATATATTCTTTACACATTCACGTTGTAAATAACTCAAGCCCTCAAACTTATTCAGAATATTAAAAAAGAAACTAAAGCAGATGTTTTGAACTATATGACTTGTCCATACAGCTGATGGAAAAGTTATATTTGAGATAGAGTATTAGAAAAGAAAATATAAAATGCTTTAAATTAATCGTCCCAGAAAGTTCAAATTTGATGCATATTATAAAATATGACTATATAATTCATTATATTCAATTAAAATGTCTCTTGCTTATTTCAATAGAGATAAAGCATATTAAAAAAGCATTTCATGTGTCCATGTGATTACATTTTTAAGAATCAAGAAGATAACAAAATTAATTTTCATAGTGTATGTAAACTTTCAATAAGAATTGTAGGGGCCCAGCAGGATGGCTCAGTGGTCTAAAGTGCCTGTTTAGGAAAGCTTAGGCGGCTGCAGGGACCGCGGTTCGATCCTTGGCACCACAGGCTGTGCCAGCCTCACCCCCAGGACAGGCTGAGATGGCCATAAAAATAAATAAACAAACAAACAAAAGTTCTGAAACAAGAAAAAAAATAAAATTCAAAAAAAAAAAAAAAAAGAATTGTAAATGTAAGATTTGAATACACCCCAAATTTTGGCATTATTTAAATTTAATAGGGGTTTTTGAAAGAATATTGTTAAACTACAACAGCAAATACATTCACCTATTTATATAAAGTAAAAAATTTGATACAGGTCATTTATTTATTCTAAGTTTCAAAATCTTCAAGTTACAATTCAAATAATTATCCAGTTGCCTATTTTTAAACACTAGGGTGTTTGTTGTATTGTTACAACAGTGCTGTATTCTTGCCTTCAGTACAAACTCTATTGCAAGCATTGTTCTTTAATATTTTTCTGGTCTAACGACATGTGACATTACCTTTCCTCCCTCTTGGAGTGCTCGACATCAGCTGTTTTTATAGGAATTCATAGGAACACAAGGCTGAGCACTCACAATCCATAGTGTTCTGTGGCTTTGGGCTATGATTATCTGGTAGACTTTGTACTTTGACTGAATTTTTTCATTTAACACATAAATATACGCTTGACTATAATGTCTGCAAAGTGCTGTTGACTATTAGCATATAACCTTATATATTGAGAAGCATCTGCCTTTTTAAAAATGTATTTGTGCCCCACTTACAAGGTCATGTAATTTTACAAGCATCAAAATGTCTCAATGCCACAGATCTGGTATTGATTAAATAAGAATAAATATGTTAGAAGCACACGCATACTGCTGTGGCATACAGAATTTTCTCATTTCTATTTCTCTCATATAATGAAACTTTTATAGTAGTACCTGTTCTTTTCTGCTTTTATTTTTGGAAGTTAGTTTTACAGAAGAGTTAAAAAAAAAGCAGAATTCCTTCTTGCAAAATGATTTTCTTCTGTTAAAATCTGTCATATAATATGTGCATAAAATAACATAGATTAGAAAAATCAACAAATTAGCTGGGGAGATAGCAAACAGAGCACATACTTCCTGAAAATCTAAGAAACACAGATGTGTTCACATGTGACCGTGTGAGCCCCAGAATTAGCAGTATGTAAAGGAAGTAAAGGATGCATAAGGTTTAGGCTATCAGGGAGTATGACGAATGCTTCCTCACCAGCGTTCCACACAAATGTTACAGATGGAAAAACAAAGCAATTGTGACTTCCTGTGTACCATCTAAGAAAAAATATGAGAAAATGGGGTATGGAAGGGTAATTTACAGGTTATGTAGCTTTTAGAAAAAGGTTAGCCAGAAAACGAGAAAGAATATATTCTCTCCCAAGGCAAGAATGTAAATAAAAGGTAGAGATTTAGGATGGCTGTGTTGCTAGCACTGGGTAGTCACGGAGGTGAAGAACAGGGATCCGTGGGTAACTGGGTGTGTGAGTACGCCAACTAGCAACCTGCTCTCCAGGGTGGTTCTATAATTTTTATTACTGCCGGTAGAAATGCTATTTCCCACCATTTTTGAGGGAAAAGAAGAAATAAACTCAATAATTAGAATATTGACCAATAAAAGAATGAAAGCAAAATGTGAAAAGATACAACTGAAACTTGGTGCAGCGGCCGGATTACATCCCCAGTATGATGTCCTGGCCTGGCTCCTGATCGCACTGAGATGGAGATTAAGACACGGCGCAGTGGGGCGTGCCTGTAATCCCAGCTCTTGGGAGGCTGTACACAGGCAGATCACTACGAGTCCAATCTACACAGTGAGACTCTGTAGACACTGTGGACCCTGTACCCCCCCAAAAAAAATGGTAATATGATATATATCTGGGTAAGATTCCTGAGAGGATGGGTCACCTTTTAAATAAATACATGGTTATATAATTTCATTGAGCAGCAGAATTATATTTCCAATGATTATTTCATTTCTTTTCTCAAACTGCGCTGGAACATTACAAGAGTTTATTTTTAGGATGACATGCAGCTAGCTACCAATCAAATACATATGTACGTCATGAATTTAATAATAGATGTGAAGGTAATAAGCACATATTCAACAACTATCTTCACTGAATATATCTCTACAGGTATGGGAATGCCTATCCCAGACAAAGATGCTATCAAAAGATTGAATGATAGAGCCCCCTTTCCTTGAGAGGGATTTATGTTCATGAAGAATAAGAAGAAAAGGGCTGCAGAGATAGCTCCATGGTGCATCTCTTTTCTGGTGGGACTAGGGATTGAATTTAGGACCTTGCACTTGCCTATTTTACTGAGCTATCTCCCCAGCCACTATTTGAGTGGTTTTTCATAAATTAGTTTTTGTTTTTTTTTTTTCACAAACCGTACCTTTGAAAGTTACTTAAATTTTTTATATAAGAATCAAAACTATTGTAAACATATGTGAGTATTTATTTCATAAAATAAGGCAAAATATGACAGAGCCACAAGAACTATCCTTAGGCTTAAGATATCCTTAGAAATTGAGAGCATCTGGTTGTATATAATATTGCACACAGTAGATATAACTCTCATTGATTAATGAATCAGCCCAGGAAATAGTAAGCTAGAGATGGTGTAATATTCTCAGATATATGACTTAAGAGATCTAGCCAAGAATGAGATCTGTAGGGAAGTGGCAGAATAATTGGAAGAATCTGAAACAATGTGCGCAGCCTAAACTGTTTGTAGGGAAAGGAAAAGGAAGAATGTGCAGAGAGAGTCATCGCTGATTTGGGGGAGTTCCAAGAAGAAATAACTGGGTCAAATTAAGGACCTAGAAGAAAGGGGGTGTCATGGGATGGAGAGAAGGAAGGGATTTACACATGCTGGTTGTGTAAACACCATACAATGATTAGCAAACAGAAACACTGGTAAAATTATGCCAAAAGTAAATGATAATAGTTTCTCTAAAATGTCATTCAAATGCAGATTATGGACTTATACTAACTCACCTTAAATGTAAAAGAATCATTAATAAACAAGAGGTGCAAGGATATTTGAATGATTCCCTTAAGCTTGTATTTAATTTTTATGTCTCAAAGCTACACAATGATCCTTCTGATAGTCACAAATTTATACATAAAATGCACTGATTATCTAATGTAAAATTATAAAAATATGAATGTTGAACTTAATTATATATGTGTAATTTTGTCAGATATCTATTTCATTTGGGAAAGAAGATAATGTATATTAAAATATTATGAGAATTTTATAAACATATAAAACTAAATCCTGACTAGGACCGCAATAATTCTCATCAGTAATTTGTTCAAAGAACATGAAATCTGAATACAAATACATGTATGTATGACGTCAACTTATTCTATAATGAATTTTGAGGACTATAAAGGAATTGCATTAACTAGAATATGTGCCTTATCTTTAAAGTAATCTGTCTCATGAAAATTTATTTCAGAAATCTTCTTATGGACATTGGATTACTATGCACGTGTACATAAGTATACATATCAAATCTATGTGTATACATCTTCATTTCTGTATAAATGCATGTAAAACTATGTACCTATGGATGGATATATATTTTATCCTAAAAAACATTATTTTCAGTGAATCTTAATTTCACCTGCTGGGGCCTGGCGGGATGGCTCAGTGGTCTAAAGCGCCTGCTTGGGAAAGCTTGGGTGGCTTCAGGGACCGCGGTTCAATCCCTGGCACCACATGCTGCGCCAGCCCTGACCTCGGGGTGGGCTGAGCCGGCCATAAAAATGAGTGAATAAACAAAGGTTCTGAAACAAGAAAAAAAGTAAATAAATAAAATTAAAAAAAAAATTTCACCTGCTTAACTTTCCATTAGTGTTCCATTTAAATTTTTTTCTTTAATTGGTCCATAACAGAGAAAAAATATTGAGATTTGGTTTTAGTAAATTGATATAGACACTTAACATTTTGATTATTTTTATCTCAGTTATGTCCCTTTCTTTTCTCCCCTCCTTTAATTACATAGGTCATCTCTAATAATGTACTGTACTTGTAGTCTTCTATCATCTCTCCTTCATTTGCTAATTTGCTTACTAAGTTTAAAAGTTTATACTTTGATTGCTCTTATAAGAGAAAACATATGATAATTAGCTTTCTGAGACCGACTTATTCCCTTAACATGATGGTCTCCAGTTCTATCATTTTTCACGCCAATATAATGCTTTTTTGTTTTTTTATGGTTGACTAATATTCCACTGTGTCTGTATACCAAATTTCCTACTTGTTGGTGGCCATCTAGGCTACTTTTGCAGCTCATGTTTTTTGAATGTCAGTATAAATATGAATATTCATGCAGAATGCTGTCTTTAATTCCTTTGGAAATTCATCAAGAACTATTAGAGCTGCATCAAATGGCATCTCTATTTTTAATTTATAAGGTTTCTCCCTACTAATTTCAGCAGTAGCTGTACCAACTTCTATTCCCACAGTAAGGAGGTTTGAGTTCCTCTGTCTTTCCTGAATCTTTGCCAGCACTGTTTTTTGTATATTTGATTATGATAGCCATTCTAATGGAATGAATGCAATTTCGATTAGGTATTTCTTTGTATTTATGTGATTATTAAAGATCATGACTTTTAAAATATCCTGGGCTTGAAATCATCAGCAGTGTTTTTATGACTTCAGTATAAAACAAATTCAAAGGGAATGGTAGTGAACTTTGAAAAAAGCACAATTTCCTGTCCTGACATAATCAATTATGTGGTTTTGGGGTAGTAGGTTGTTTTATTAGTTGAGTTCAGTGTCTCACTCATGAAACTATGGGGCTAGGGAGCTAGCTGGGCAGTCTAAGTTCTTGCTGTCTAGCACAAGAATCCAAGTTCAATCCCTAGTCCAACATGCTATGTTGGCCCAGGATCCTTGGGTACACAATACCAACCACTGAAACTGGACGGGGTGGCACACACACTGCAGTCCCAACACTAGGGAGGCTAAAACAGGAGGATCACGATGAGCCTGAGCTCTGTAATGAAACCCTGTGTCAAACAAATAAATAAATACATAAATGATTAAAAATGAAAGCATGAACTATTATTTTACAAACTCTCACAAAATTTAATATTTTCAACCAAATGTACTCACAAAGCTTTGATTTTTAACTTTGGATTGAAGCAAATAACTTTTTGCATTTTTCAATATTTTTGTCAATGCTGAACTGACCATATATTAGTATATCCAAGGAATATTAAAGTATTCCAGGTTGGTTAAATCACAATATTAATGTTCAGACTTTAAATTACCTTGCTTTGATACATACACATGACTACATAGAAAAACAAGTAGAATTTCATTTTACTGTTTTTATGTCAAAATTTGATTGGAATTCACTCTAATATCAAATATCACAGTTCTACATAAATGATTACTTCCTTTGAACATATTGCAGTACCACATATATGATACAAAATCTATTTCAATTTGTACATGGGAGAATTTATTCCTCTGAGTTTCAAATCACCACATGGTATTATAACCGTATTTTTCAAGGCTCTAGAATTCTGTCAAATATATCTCTAAAAAGAATGAAATGAAAAACAGAGAATGAATGTTCACTTCATCCTCTGATCTTTTATGAAGATTAATATGAGCCGGGTATATTTATCTAAGTTGTGAACGTCAGAATACATCCCTGGCTCCCACCCCTGCTACCCCTTGATCTAGTGGTTACTTCAGCTTTCTGGCGTTGCCCTGACTGTGCCTCCTTGCGTTTCAGAGCAAAACTTTCAGGTCTAGTTAAGATCCTCTGCAATCCAATTATTTTCCTAGTTTCTGCTTTGCCCAAGCTAGTTTATCTCTGTGTCATGTTTTTTGTTTTCAAAGATAAAACTTGAGGGTCTCATTAGCACAATACCTGACAAGATGGATCAGAAAAAATAAATAAGTTGTAATCCATGCTGCAGATAGTGTTTCTATTCATGATTCACTTGAGAGGAGTCTATGGTACCCTATCTAACTTTAAAACTAAAACTGAGGATCCATTTTTTATTGGGTGTTTCAATTTTGGAGTATGGATTTCTAATTTCTTTTTACTATCTTTGTATTCTTTTAAAAATAGAAAAAAATAAAAATATTGAGCCTATACACAAAGAGCATTCGCTCAGGTATTCACAACCAACAGACATCATTAGTGCTCATGCCATATAATTTCCAAGGTTTAATTCTGATTTTATGATGATCATTTTCCCAGTGCCATTATAGAAAAAAAAATTACTTAGAGGCTCCAGGATTATATTGGCATTGCTCACAGCTCTGGACAAAGTACAACTATTTGCACCTGCCTCCTAATTCAAAGTATAATCTTAAATGAGTAAAGCATTTTTTGAACATCATTTTATATATTTACAACTCTAAGCATAGTTCTTCTTATCCCACCCAATATCTGAATTATAAATGAAGTGTTGCCAGTGAATACTCTAGAACACAGCCCTGTCTGTTAGTAAGTAACTCAATCTCCTACACATTTTTACTGAAGTACCAAGAATTGTAATCAGGAGATTGCACAGAGGGATCCCCAGCAACTTTATTTTCATTCAGTTACTCCCCAGCTTTAATTTCATTTAATTTAACTTTTAGTGTTCCTGAGACTTAATCTCACTAGGTTACTAAGTTGCTCAAGCTGAGCTATCCACTTGCTTTGGCCTGCCAGTGTACAAGCATTACAGCGATCAGTTCTTTACCCAGACTACACCTATATCTCTTCTTAAAGAAATTTCTTTAAGATTAAAAAAAAATGCAAATCTTTTGTATAGTAGTTAGATCACTGACTTGAAAATGTGTTAATTTTCAGCATCATAAGTTTACTGCACAGTATGTGCATCTCTCAAAAGTTCCAATCTGTGCAGAGTCATTTGTCAAATTAAAGCAGGAGGTTTCAGATTGAATAAAAATATTTTACTTGAATTCTTACTCTCACAGTTATGTAATATGAAGCCAACTTACAACCAGATGAGAACAGGCCTCTCTTTATTTCAGAGTGAATGTAAATGTTTGCATTTTACTCTTGCGTAGAGTAGAAGTAAGCCAGCTGATCCACAACTATATAGAGCTGGAAACCTCTCCCTATATGTAGGGGAAATCTTCTCTGTAGCCTGTTGCCTTGGGGCAAGCTTACTTACTTGTCATTTAAACTGGGTTAATAGGTCAGGAAGTCTTATTCAGCCACTTCACCACAAAAATAAGTCCAATCTAAAGTTGGGTGGGTGGGGCTGGAGAGATAGCTCCATGGTACAAGTGCCTGCCTGGCAAGTACAAGGCTGTGAGTTCGAAACCCCAGTCCCGCAAAAAAAAAAAAAAAAAAAAAAAAAAGTTGGGTTGCATATTTCTCCAAACCAAAGATTTTTACATATACATTGATGGATCCTTTCCAGAAACCAAATAAAAATTGATAATTAAAGAAAGTGCATTTGGGGTGATTCCTGGATGTTTTTCAGGTTTCCAAAACTCCTACATGCTTCTTTTCTCTTCGTGTACCATATTCGTTGCTCTAACAAATTATGCAGACTTATTTCTTTCATTGTCCAAGTTATGTAATTGCACTTTGGTTACATGCAAACTACATAGATTTTTCTGTATCCTACTGAATTCTTAAGAATATGTTTAGACACTGGCTTGTTGTCTCTTAATTTTGAACAGTTCCTTCAAAATATCTGATACCTTCCTTGCTATTGAATTCTTTTTAGACATTTGTTGAGGAAGAAATGTAGGCCACACTGTCTAATTCTTAGATCACATTAGGAGACATAATGTTATGTTGCTCTGCCTTGAGTGCTGCTAGATTAAACCACTTGGATAATGTGGTGACCACAAGCCTTCCATTGTAAAAGTCAATTTTCCCTTTGGAATATATCATCTCTGAGATGATATCTAGACCTTTGCAAGTGTTCTGTTCTCAAATCAATTTCATTCAAAAGATTAAACATCCATTGATAAGCCTTCCTTAATCAAATACTGTCCTGAAAGTGGAAAATGGATTAACTTATTTATACTTTTTAAATATACTTTTAAAAAACATAAAAAGAACATGTTTAGACTTCAGTTTCATTAATTCAAATAACATCTATCAAATAATACCAGGGGAAATAGTCTATTTTAACTTAATTCTTAATCTTCAAATATACTTAACTTACACGTCATTTATTTATGTTTCTTAATCTCTGAAAAGAGAAATTAAAAGCAACATGCCACTAACATTATAGAAAAACATTACTCAAAAGACAGACAGAAGACTTGCAAGCGTAGATCAGTCTGCTCAAGTCAGTGAGACCATATCTCTAAATAAAGAGTGAAAAGGCTTGGGCATATCACTCACTGTTAGAGCCCTTCCGAGTTAAATTCCAAATAACATAAAGAAAACTATAATTTAAAAAATAGTTCTATCTCTTCGCATTTATTCTGAAATGGATTTACTGTTCAACTTTTAGAAAGCAGATGTGATGATTTGTGTCTAGATGTCTCCTCAAAGCCTCATGCTATTTGTTTGTTTCTTTGTTTGTTTGTTTTGCAGTACCAGAGATTGAATTCAGGTCCTTGCATTTGCCAGGCAAGTGCTTCTTCTCAGCTATCTTCCCAGCACCAAAAATTGAGAGGACTTCTTTTTTTTTTTTTTTTTTCTTTTTTTGGCTGCCTCAGATTGCTTCAGAGTGGGTCTGGGGACCACACCATCCATAAGGTATTTTGGAGGCGGTTGAATCTAGAGCGTGGGGTTGGTCATTAGTGCCAATTCTGGGATTAAGGGTGGATAGATTGGGATTGCCCGATATGAAGTCTTTCTACCTTATTGCTTTTGCTGTCTTCCACCATCATTAACTGTTGCCCCGATGCTGTGTGTCACCCTTCCTTACACACAACCAATTATGGGTTGAAACCTCTGTAGACCGTGAGCTAAATAAATCTTTTCTCATTTAACTCTGGCTGTTGGGAGTTTAGTCTGATCTACAGAAAGGTAAATAAGATGGTAGGATTTAGTTTTCTGTAGATACTCAAAGTCTACAATACAGTATGATAATGTTTCAATGAGTCATGAAAGTGCCTCTTCCTTATTAGACTATTCTTTCAATAATAACGGCTCCCCATTTTGATTTCACACTCTAATGTCTCAGGTCTTCTGGTCTCTGGAACTGTGAACATATTCCTCTAAATTAAATTTGCTCAAGATTTCTTAAATAAGGTATATAAGAAACTATCACAAATTAAAAGAATTTGTTCCGAAGGAGATGGGGAAATTTTGATTGCTATTTCTTCTATACTTTATATAAACTTGTGTGAAATTTTGTCCAGATTGTATTTTCTTTTGCTGACTACTTGCATTTATCCAATCTGATATCATGGTCAGTAGTAAATCGGTTCTTTCTTTTGGTATGGAGCACTTTGTGCACTACAAACTTGAAAGAACTACATTAACTCTACATTAATTATTTTGAAGTTAGTATCTTCCAGTACAACCATGTTTTGCCTTTTAAACTTCCCACCCTGGGATTGGAGGAATAGCTTAGCAGTCTAAACACTCGCCTGTCAAATGCAAGGTCACAAGTTTGATCCCCAGTATTTCATGCCACACTGGACCCCTGAACTCAAAGTAAGCTGTGCTAGCCCTGAAAGCAGGAGTGACGCACAACTGTAACGGCAGGACTGGAGAGACTCAGACAGGAGGATCACTATGAGTCTAAACTGTGTAGTGGGGCCCTGTATACAATAATAAATAAATAGCCTGGTGTGGTGGCGCACGCCTGTAATCCCAGTACTCGGGAGGCTGAGGCAGGAGGATCAGTGCGAGTTCGAGACCAGCCTGGGCTGCAAAAGTGAGTTCAAGGCCAGCCTGAACTGCATAGCGAGACCCTGTCTCCGAAAGACAAAAAAAAAAAAAAAAAATTATATATATATATAATGTTCCCACTACCTCTTAGTTCTTCTTTACTGGATAACTAGTTTCTGGAACATGAGCTTTTTCCAGAAAAAAAAAAAAAAACATACACAAAGCACAACAGGATGTCTCGTGTTTGTAAAAGCAGTATTTCTAGTTCCAACTTTTATTTTAATCATGCTACTAATCGTGACTACTGAGATTGATATAAATTTTAGTACATCACAGATGACACATTTTTCAGAAATGATTAAAAATATGATAGGAAATATCCTTTGATAGATCAGGACTATCCAAGTTTCCCAGGCTTGGTTTCCTAGGCATCCTGTCCCTAAACTCTCTGCCCCTTGGCCCCAAGCAGAGCCAAACACAAAGTGCAGAATGAATCCACCTGACTTTGACCTGGACAAGCCTTCATGAAAAAGCTTTGCTGACATTGAAGGTCCCCCACAGAGCAGGTAGCCCCGTCAACATTAATTCTACCTTAGCTGTTCCATCTCACAAACACCCATGCCCTGAACCTCTGAAAGCCCTATTCCTTGCCTTGCTGGCTGCTGCCTTCGTCTGCTCGACAGCCAGCCTGCTTGATGCCCCAGTATATCTTCTACTCACACCAGAATGCTTGGTCTGGTTCATTGTGTGGGTTTGTACCTAACATCCATGATAAGCATAGCCTTCCAATTTTTTATAGTATTGCTCTCTGAATCCATCCTGAAGTACCAATGAGTCTACAAAGTATGTGAGTGAAGCTAAAAAATGGAGAAAACAAAAATGATTTCAACTACTGACATAACCATTACTTAACACTTGGCTAATGCCTTGTTATTCTATTTACTTGGTGTTTCCGTATTTCACAGATTTCAACTTTTTAGCTTGTTCTTCTGGGCCAGTCTTTCTATAGCCTTTCCTTATATTAACCACTCCCTTCATCACCTTTGGTGTAGTTGTAAGGTTTTATGTACCTCACCTTTTTTTCTCTTGTTTTTATGTGTTTAGGACAGGCTCTACAGTATATACAGGGTCTCACTACGTAGACTGGACTCACAGTGATTCTCCTGTTTTCAATCTACCAAGTGCTGGGATTAAAGGCGCACACCGTTATGCCTTGTGTCTATCGCAATCTCAGCATGCCCCTGCGGTGAGGCCCTCAAAGCATGCCAGGGATCGAACCCCAGCACTGTGCTCACTATAAGCAAGCACTTTAGTCCACTGAGCTCTCTGGCTGGCCCCTGCCTCACATTTTTCTAACATGTGAAAATCTCTCTCCCACCAATAATTTCCTTCCTTTTTTCCTCTGTGCATTATTTTCCTTTCAAAATTATGGTAAAGAAAGGTCACACACTTGATCCATTGACATAGATAATCATTTTCATTTGACTGTGCTTTTTCAATTTTCTAAAAGGCCAAATGCATAGATAAAATTCAGTGGCACATAATAAAATGTTGAAAATTTCATAATTCTTGCCCAAATATGTACGTAGTTTTTTCTATATTAGCTTTTGAAATTCAGGATATTTTGGTTAAGAACTATTTAAAAATTACAATGTATTACCATTTAGCATCCACCTTGAGTATTTGTCTCATCAACCTTTTCCATAAGAATATATTCTGTAACTGCATTGATCTCACTCTAATTGATACTATATCTGTACTTCTGGGGATGTCTCCTCTTTTGATTTCATCTCCTATCAAGTCATGAATAATTTTCAAAAAGTGAGCTCTCATGGTTAGACAACTTTCTTTCAGCCAACATCTCATCACCTGCACTGCAGGAAGCCCTGCATGCCTGCCTTGCATGTCAGGTGGAGCATATCAAAGACGGGATTTTTACATTCATCTCAAATGCCTCGATATTCTCTAGAGCCAAGGTTATTATGAAAATGTTCAAAGTATCTATCTCTGGAACTTTATGAAATTAACAGGACTTTTATCCTAAGGTTTTTTTTTGTTTTGTTTTTTCTGGTATATTAGTGTGTGTGTGTGTGTGTGTGTGTGTGTGTGTGTGACTGCTTTTAGGGCACAATTTATTCATAAAGACAATATGATCAGGAGAGCTGAAGTACTTCAAAATAGAAATAGGTTACTGTATTTTGAGTATCGAATAATAAAAGGTATAGTTCACCTATATTTGGCTTACATGAGTCTTCAAAATACCAGTTTCTAGCTGTTATAAAGAAAATTGTAACATATACTTGACATGGGGATGGATCCATCTTTAGCTTCCTAGTAAGAGCAGATTCCTGGTCGCTAAAGGCAGAAATAGAAGCTACAGTCCTAGTGTTCACTTAATAGAAGGTATGCTGAGAAGACACTTAGACAGAACTTTAACTCATGGACAATGAAAAGAGGAACGCCTGGCCAGCCAGATGGCTCAGCAGATTAAAGCACTTACTTAAGCAGACCACAGCAACCAGAGTTTGATCCAGGGAGTGCTGGCCAGCTCCACCCACAGTGCATGCTGAGACTGTGACTGAGACTGGACATGGTGGCACATGCCTGTAATCGCAGCACTCCGGAGGCTGAAAACAGGAGAATCACTAGGAGTCCTGTCTACAGTGAGACCTGTAGACCCTTACTAAATACACTGAGGGAGAGACAGAGAGAGAGAGAGAGAGAGAGAGAGAGAGAGAGAGAGAGAGAGAGCCTGTAAAAATGCTACATAGAGTAGGCACCACCAAAGGACTCGACTAGCCATACAACTTTACAAATTAAGAAAAACAACTAAAATTAACTCTGTGTGAGGTCTGGAAAATATTGATAAAGGTTGAGCCACAAATGCTGACTCAGGAAAAGTGGCATTTTAAATTTTAGGAGTGATTTTGTGTTTTTTTCCATAGTTTTGAACTACCCCTAACACAGTTTTGGGGGCTGTAATGAACACGACAGCCTGAGTTCCGTGTGTAGTATAGGATTGCTTACTTCTAGAAAAGACAAAAAGAATGTGCTTACCTATGCTAAATTGCATGGGGATCACCTCAAGTATTGAAGGCTGGAATTTAGTTTCTTTCCTCTTGAGAACTGATAAAGTCTGAGAGTCTGTGGGGTTGCCCAGCAATCATTATAAGTGAAGTACTAAGGCCATAACTATTTGAGAATTGTATTACAGCTGAAGCTAACAATGGAGTGCCAAAGCCTGAAGGGAAATCTGGTGAGGGTCTCAGTGGCGAATTAAAGCATCTAAAAGTTTCAGACATTCCGCTACACGTAGAGGATCATGGTAAGACACACCCTGAAAGAATACCTGCACTTAACTGAAATATCTCTTTCTATCTGAAATAGGCACAAGGCAAGTTAGCTCTTTAACTAAAACCCTTTTTCCAAATTTTTCACCTTAGCCCTCTGGCATAGAGGAAAATAATTATAGAAACACCCAATAAAAGCTAAAACAAAATCTACTTTAATACCAGCACATCTGAATGAACCAAAGTTTACAGTCCAACCATAAAGACACAAGCAACCCAATTAAGAAAGAAAAGAATGTACAACAAATGACCACAAAAAAATACATGAAAAATGCTAATCTAGTAAAATTATTCATGTGCAGAAAAGCAAATCTAAACCAAAACGAGGTAGCCCTTCTCATCAACAAGGGTGGATGTAATTAAAAAAAGAAAGGAAGAGAGGAAATGGAAAAAATCATAGTAAATAGAATAGAAATAGCAACATTCATACATTGGTAATATTTCACTATAGCTTAGTTGCATATAAAGTTTATGGGGATCTTAAAACAAAAATAAGCATAAAATTACCATATTATCTAGCAGTTTCATCCTAGATATGTAAGAAAGGAACTGAAAATGAGCCCCCAAGGAAATCCAAATAGGAATACAAACATTGCATCACTATTGCAATAGCCAAGACGTATAGAAAAGCCAAATAGTCATGAATCAGTATATGGACCAGTATGTCTGAGTATTTGTGTATGTGAGTATGTCAGTGATTTCTACAAAGTAATGGCATGACGGTAGTATCTCAATGTAGATATTTATTCCCCTGAAGGTATATTTTTGGAACAAAAATTCCTCACAATAGTATGAAGTAGTGAAAATTCTGGAAAGTGACCAGACCATGAAGACTCCCTGCTCAGAAATCTGTTTTGTGCCTGTAAAATAATTTTTAAGAGCCGTTTTTGCCTCTTCCATCAGATAATGACATAGCAGGAAGGTGCTATCTTTCCAGAAGAGCCGAAATTCCCACAGAGCATGGAATCTGCTGCTTTTTGACCCTAAAATACCCAGGTCAAAGAACTGTGAGCAGTAAAGTTCTACCATTTGTGATTTCTACATTCCAAGGGACTTCATGTCACAATCTGACTGCACTGCATCCAGTACTGACCCATGTGATAATGTGATGAGACTTGCAGACCTTTACCTTCAGTGGAAGACATCAGACACAAAACTTTACAGGTTCTATAATTCAACGCAGGAGAAATAGATGCTAGGCAAAACCACAGGAAAAAAAAAAGAAAAATGTATTAATAAATATGTTGATGTTTCTTTCAAATTCTACACTTCTTTGACAAGACCATAAGCACTTGCTTTACACAGAAAGTTTTTCAGACATTGCTAGAAAGGTAAGGGGAACACGTCGCCCCCAAAATATCCCTTTTTGATATATGAATTACATTTAAACAAAGATAAATGAAACCAACAGACAAAGGAATATATCTCAAAGAAAGGCATAAATTTTCCTTTCAAATAAATTTTCGACTTGTGAAAATTCCATTTGAGGTAGAGAAGAAATATATGTATCACAGTGTAGAACACAGTGATTCAAATCTGTATAACAAAAGTAAACAGTCTCCCCAACACCACATGCTGTGCCAGCCCTGCCCCTGAGCCTGCTCACTGAGCCTCAGAGTCCAGGCTTACCGGTGCATGCCTGTAATCCTGGTGCTGAGAAGGATGAAAACAGGAGGGGAACTGTGAGTATGAGCTGCATAGTGAGACCATGTACCAAATACAATATATATATATATATATATATATAGATAGATAGATAGATAGATAGATAGATAGATAAAAGTAAGCAGCCCAAATTAGTTCCAATACTTGCCTTTATCATTGAAGAGCCCCTATAGTCTTTTCCAATAGCTTAGCCTCTTGTGATACATAAACCCAAATAGTTACTTCAGATTTTTTTCCATGCGATGCATAATGAATATGCTTAGAATGTTTTGTCTTTCTTTTATAATTCTACAATTCCCCAGAATACTTATGAGGTTTAAGAGGTGAACAGAAAAACATATATTGTTTTTAATTCCTCTACACTTTCAACCAATACTAAATGCAATAGCTTTCTCGGTAGTTCAGAAGGGTAATGTGCAGATTGATCCAATACTTCTTGATGACAGGTATGTAATAGCTCTTCCCATTTTAAATTATATCCTGGAAACAATGTCTAAAGCTAAAGCCTCATCAGAATCACAAGGAAGCCAAAACAAAATGTTCCATGAGTGAATGTCTTCATTCATGAAGCTTAAAATTTTAAAGTAGATTATATTTGTGGAAAACCTACAAACACTTAATTTGTACTCCGCTATGGTTTCAATATGATTTGTCCCCTATGAGCTCAAGGTAAAATTAAGTTCTAGTTTTGAGGTATTATGAGTGATTTAGAGAAAATGTAAGCCACATTTGTAGGCATTTTCCCGAGTCTGCCAGTTTCAGTGACCTTTGTTTTAATGTAATTCATATGTCAAATAGGTGTATTGGGAGTGCTATATTTTGTATGCTTTACAACAATGTGTCTTATTCAGACGATGTGGGTTAGAGACAGGGCCTTGGGAACATATACAGAATTAGGTAAGGTCAACAGAGAGCATTTTTGATATAATATCGGTGGCTGTTTATGAGGCAAGCAAAAGAAATCAGCATTTATAGACACAAACACTTCTCTCCTGTTTCTTACTGTGGGATAACTTGCACTACCCCAAGATTCTCAGAGAAAGGTCATCAAAGAGTGTGGCCCCTTGACTTAACACCAGCAGGAGAATGAATCAAAGCAAACTGATATTCATTGTTTAGGTACTTTGTTTCAGGTAGTTTCTTACAGTAGCAGACAATGACCCAGTAAAATCCAATAGTGGCAATTCATTTAGTTAATCTGATGAATTTCATATCAATATTTCTCTGTGAATTTTCTGTTTAAGAAACTTTTTTGGGCTGGGTAGATAGCTCAGTAGAATAATCGCTTGCCTGGCAAGGGCAGGGTCCTGAGTTCAATCCCTGGTACTGAAAAAAAAAAAAAGAAGTTTTTTCAACAATATAATTGAATAAGGAAGATAAGAAGATTCAGGGTTGGCCAAGTAGCTCAGTGGATTAAAGCACCTACAAGAAGCACAGGAGCCAAGGATTCCATCGTCAGCCCTGCCTACTGGCCCCACCCTGGGGTGCACTGAGACAGGAATTAAGACTGGGTGTGCTGGTCCATGTCTAATAGTGAGAGGCTGAACACCCCGTAGATCTTTCCTCAAAAAATATTTTTAAAAAGATTCATATTTTATTGCATCTCCCTTTTTAATTCTTTTTTTTAACCAAGTGTTTGGCTTTTCCAAAAACCTTTTAAGGCTATTGCACCTAGTTGGCAAATAATTGCAAACAAATTCATGAAGACATTTTAATAAATAAGCTGGGCACATTTTTGAGTTTTTAAAATTAATAGTGAAATATTTTTATACCAGTTTCCTTTGTTTTCCCTCATATTGTGTCTCTCTTCACCCTTTGACCAGCAGCTACTGAAAACTCTCCAGGTGATTCGGTGTTATTCATTATTCATAGAAACAGGAGCAAAGAAAACTAAAGAAGCTTTTATTCTTAAGCAGTCAAAACAAGATTTGCTAACAATAGCTATAAAGCCGTGGCTTCTGTACTAATTAGAGATCTAGAGGCTCTTTGTGAAGTTCTTAATCCTTTCAGTTTTTGCTTTCTCACATATTTTGTAGCTGTGACTTCTGTCAAGTGACAAGTAGTATCTGAGCACGCAGAAATATTTTAAGCTGAGAAAGCAGCAATAGTTTCTTGTCCAAAATTCCACACTTGTACATTGCGAACTAACCTCCTTTTTATTACACTATGTAAAAATAGAAAGCCATTACTTTTTATTGATTCTTTGTATCAGATTATGCAATTAATCAGTTTAATGCATTGAAAATATATGAAAAAATTTGTACTCCTTTCTTTGCAAAGATGTTCAAAAATGAGGGTTACTGGTGATAGCATAAGTAATATTTTTAGTAGAGCAATACTTTGTGAGGCAAAACTAAATTACTGTTCTCACTTGCTGGGACTTTATTTTCTGTTGCTAAACTTAAAGGTCACCTTAAAAATTGTAATAATTACTAACTTCCATTAAAGGTTTTAAGGAGCTTCTTTTTTTTTTTTTTTTTTTTTTTTTTTTTTTTTTTTTTTTTTTTTT
>PVJA010019314.1:0-38527 GCA_004027025.1 Myocastor coypus | reverse complement strand
TTCTTCTTCTTCTTCTTCTTCTTCTTCTTCTTCTTCTTCTTCTTCTTCTTTATGGCCGGCTCAGCCTGCCTCGGGGGTGTGGCTGGTGCAGCATATGGTGCCAGGGATCTAACCATGGTCCATGCAGTTGCCTAAGCTTTCCTAATCAGGTCCTTTGGACCACTGAACCATCTTACTGGCCAAGTATCACCACTTTTTTTTATAATTTTATTACTTTTAATAAGAAATAACAATGGACAGTTCAAAAACACATTAATAGAACAGCCACAGTAATTAATACAATACATATGGTTGTCTTCCTAGTAGTTGTTCAGAGAATAAGATGCAGACATGATAACTTTTCTAAACACTATTGGTACATCTATTTCTTTTCACTGAGCTAAGAGAAAGTAGATATTCTCTGTTCCTGGATAGGAAGACTCAACATTGTGAATATGTCCAGATTCCCTAAGTTGTTATACAGATTTAATACATTCTCTACTCAAATAACATTAACAGACCTCACAAACCTGGAGAAAACATTCCTAAAATGTATTTGGAACCAGAAATGACCTAGAATAGCAAAGCCAGTCGTGGGCCGCAAAGCTAAGGCAGGAGGCATTGCAATTCCTGACTTAAAATTATACTACAAAGCCACAGTGATAAAATCAGCATGATCTTGGCAAGAAAAAAAAATATATCTGAGGATCAATGGAATAGATTGGAAGATGCAAATGCAAATGCAAATACACTTCGTCATCTTATCTTCAACAACGGTGCCAAGCATGCTAACTGGAAGAAAAATAGCCTCTTTAACAAATGGTGCTGGAAAAACTGGTTCTCTACATGCCAAAAATTAAAATTTAACACAGGTCTATCACTATGCACTAAACTAAAGTCAAAATTGATTAAAGATCTAAATATTAAAATAGAAACACTAAATCACATAGAAGAGAAAGTAGGAGGAAATCTTGAAGACACAGAGGTAAATAAATAGTTCATGGACAAAAATCAAAATGCACAAGTAACACTTGAAAAAATCAACAACTCGGAACTCCCCTTGCTGATACATATTTGCATGTTAAACTGAATTACCAACAGAGTAAAAAGAAACCCATAAATTTCAAAAAAAAAAAAATAACTAATAGGTATTCAGACAAAGATCTTCTATCTAGACTTTATGAATAACTAAAAACATTAGGGTGCAAAACTCAAAGACCCAATCCAGAAATGGGCATCTGAGATGAACACACACTTCTGAGAGGATGAAAACTAGAAGCTAATAAATAGATGAAGAATTGTTCCACATCGCTAGCCATCCATGAAATGTAAACTAAAACAACACTTAGGTACCGTCTCACCCAGAAAGAATCACTGTCATAAAGAAATAAGCCAATACCAATTTTGTTTAATGTGGTTGTTGAAACATTAGCCAGAGAAATAAAAAAAAAATAGAAACTATGTTATAGCATAAGAAGAAGTTAAATTATCATTATTCTCTGATGACATGATCCTCTGTATAGACAATGCCAAAAACTCTACACAAAGTCTCTAGAAACTACTACACAAATCATATATTGTAGCAAGATACAAAGTAAGCATTCAAAAATCATTAGCATTCCTGTACACCAATAAAGTCAATTAGAGAAGAATTAAATGTCTTTCAAAATAACAAAGAAAATATAAATATTTTAGTATTAACCTAACCAAACAAAATTACAAGAAAGCTTTCATAACTTCAGACAGGAAACTGAAGAGGATATCAGGAAATGGAAAGATTCCCCATGTCTTAGGTTGGAATACAGGGAAAATGACCATAGTTACACAGTTGTTATATAGAAGCAATGCAGTTCTAATCAAAACATCAAGAGCATATCTCACAAATAGGAAAAGCAATTATAAAATTCATAGGAACCCGAAGAGGATTGAATGGCAAAGAAATACTAACAAAGGCAATGGACATGTAAGAGCTCAAGTTGTACTGTAAAGCTATGGTAATAAATACTAATGTGATATTGGAAAAGAAAAAAAAAATGACTTGGAAGTCAATGAGAAGAATGAAGATAAACAAGTCTGCAATAACTCTCCTGTGTTATTTTTGAAAATGGACCAAATGGAAAAAAAAATATATATATATATATATTTTATATATATATATATATATATATATATATATATATATATAGCCTCCTTAACAAAGGATGTAGGGAAAACTAGTGATTCACATACCAAAAGGTGAACATTAGCCCATATCTCCTGCTATACATTAAATTAAAATAAAAATTGAACAAATATAGAAGATTTTTATTTTTAACAAAGCCACAGTTGCACAAGAAATAATATCAGCAATCAGTTAAAAGAATCACATCAAATTATACATTTTCTATGGAGCAAAGTAAACTACTAATGAAATTAATAGACAACCTACAAAATGAGAAAAGAATTTTGCCAGCTACTTCCTAGAGTACTAATGTCTCATATATATAACTAAAAAATCAGACCTCATGAAATATGAAGCTTAAAATAAATTGGCATCTGAAGTCAGTAGGCACTTTGCAGATGAAGATAGATAAATCACCAATAAATATATAAGATAAGATTCATCCCTGTAGATCATTAGACAAATGCAAATTGAGGTAGAAGTGAGATTCCATTTGACTCTAGAAGAAATGGTTACCATCAACCAACAGCAAATGCTAATTGGACTATGGGTAAAAACAAAAAAAAATTCTCAATTATTGGCAGAACTACAAGCAAGCACAATTACATATGATCACTATTGACATCAGTAGGCAGATTTCTAAAAAAAATATAAAAGTAGAAATGCATTTGACCCAACAATTTCCCACCCAATCACCTTCCCAGAAGAGTGAAAGATGACAAAGCACAGTGGTGTATGCATATCTATGTGTATAGCAGTACAATTCATAGTAGCTAAATCTTGAAAGCTACCTAGACATCCATCAACAGATGAATAGATGAAATTTATATTGTGATATTTATACACAATAAAATACCATTCTGCCTGTAGTATGAAAAAAGTTTCCGAGCAGGGCGTGGTGGCTCACGCCTGTAATCCCAGCTTTCGGGAGGCTGAGGCAGGAGGATTGGTGCGAGTTCGAGACCAGCCTTGGCTACAAAAGTGAGCTCAAGGCCAGCCTCAACTGCATAGCAAGACCCTGTCTCAAAAAGAAAAATGTTTCCACTTGAGTGATTTGTAGGAAAATTAATTCACTCTGAGACCATAGGAAGTAACTCAGAGACAGAACCTTAAACATTTTATGATTTCTCTTATATAAAAGCCTCAATATATGCACATATAAAGTATGAAATAAAGATGGATAGTAGAAAATAAAAGAAAAAATATTGTAATACAATAAAAACAATGCATCTACATGTGCACAATTAGTACCTTGATGCAATAGAATGGTACTGATTTTAAGGGGAGAGGTCAAAAGATGAGGTCAGGCCCAGGGGACAAGGGAGCCAGACACAACATTCTGGGAAGGACAGGGCAGAGATTCTGTGTGATGGGACTTTGGACATTTCTTGTCCCTCACAGTTCTTGACCTGTCACAGGAAACCAACATCTATGATTCTTCATTAAGAATTAGTGAGCAATGGCATGTAAGTGAATAAGTACCACAGCTTAATGTGTGTAAACATGGAAGTCAAATATTAAACATCATTTCATGGAAACAAAAACTCTCGATGAGAAAGGAAGTTTGGGAGACAAAGTCTGAAATATTGCCTGGAACTAAGTTTTAATTTTGAAGATTTAAAATACTCTTAATTTAATTGTACAAAATATATTCTACCCATAGCTATACTGCTATACATGTGAGTAGAAAAACAATTTAGGAGAAAGGTAACACTTAGCAAAAAGCTACTGGAGCAGGAATATATTTAATCCATCAAGTAACTGAAAGAAACTTTTGTTTTACTACAGTGCTTCCAAAAGCCATTAGATGATTTAAAGCAAGTTCATTTCCTTAAGTGTACGTAGACTGATGCTCTCTGGACCGTCCAGGCAAAGCCTCTCCAACCACTCTCCTAATGCCACTTTTATTCTTAAACAGATTATGTTCTGGATAACACCATGAGCTTAAAACATATCTTTTATCCTCTTAGCTGATAAGACTAATGGTTTAAGATAAAATGAAGATTATTCCAAATATTGGAAATATATTTGAAAATGAAAGTGCATTCCCCATCTCATTTTTGTGGGGATTTCTATGGCATATTCCATCGTACATTTCCTCAGGTCCTGTCCTCCTTTCATGTCCAAAAAATGTTAAAGACAGGTTCTAAGAATAAGAAAGAATAATAAGAAAATGGCCTCCTACCAATTTTGAAGAATTGCAAGGGCAAAGCGCATGTTGAAACCAAAGTGATTAATTATAAACAGTGATGTTATTGATAAATGTAGGACTGGATCTAAGAGAAATGGCTTCTACTTTCGACAAACTCAAGGTACATGGACCCTCTAGAGGGACCTGAAAAGCAGATGAATATTAGACCAGTGACAAAGGGGACGGTTGCTCAATTTGTTTTGGTTCAGCCAACAAATATCCATATATGGGAAGTAGGGATGTCTTGAATTACTGTAAAGGAAGTGAGAAGTTACAGTGCGATTGGTCCTAGTGTATTCAGAAGGCAGAATACACCAGAATTTGAGAAAGCCAGGCCAAGGAAGATTGGTATATTATTTCTGATTCAGAACTAGTATTCGAGTATCTACACCTTTCTATGCAATGTGTTGCCACTCTTGCCTCTACTTCGGAAAACAGAAAATTTAGATTATTAAGTCCAATCAGAAATTACAGGTAAAAACATGAAAAATTTTTACTGAACAATGTTTTTCATTTTTCAGCTGGGATGGTGTGTAGAAAGACATTCTTGCATCGCATGAGACATTATTGACTCACAGGACAGCGGCCCTTATGTGTCCTTCTGACTGTGAAATTTTATAATTCCCAAATACTTGGGATGCATGACCTCCTCTTCTTCAGGTGTCCTGGTTATAATATGCTTTCTTTCTGCCGAACTGAAATTTGCAATCATTATCGTATGGGCAGTCACAGCCTGGGCATCCCCAGAGACTCTGCAGATCACAGAAACAGCTGCCTTCCTGACTATATAAAGAAGATAGGCAAAGCTAACGCCATTATGCTTAGATCTGTTAATTTTTTAAATCTTGCTATTTGGATCAGGTGCATCATGAGCCAAAGAGGTGGCACAAATCCCCAAAGAGAGGAATAGGTGGGAAGTTCTTCTTTTCTTCTAATGGGAAGAGGCTGACTCTGCAAGGACTGAGGAGCACAGGTAGTTCTATTTGGCTCGGTTAGGTAACCCCAAAACCAGGCATGCTGGCCTGCCAATGCGAACAGAAGAAAGTGTGCTTCTCCTCTTGAAACGTTCAGTCTTTTGAATACGAACTTTAGTTTCACATTGTCTGGTTATGTAATGTTCGAAAAACCACGTAGGCTTCCAAACCTCAGTTTCTTCCTCATGACATGCGAAACAATTACAATTAATTCTTTCCGAAGATATTACACGAATAGGTATTTCCTAACAATACTCATTTCCAAGTGAAGAATAGACATTCAATCAATGCTGAGTTTTATCACCGAAACTCATACACATGTTTATTTCCTCCCTGGACAATTAAGAGTTGAAGATATTTTATAGACAGTCTGATAGTGAGCTCAAAGAAATCCTGCATCAATGTACATCCATCGTAAAAAAAGGAACTTCCAGTTTCCTTAACTTAGTGCACACAAGTGATTGCATGTTTGGTTCATTCAATAAATTATAAAAGACATTCATCTATATCCATGATTCATATTATATGTGATTAAAAACTATTGTCTTTTTTCTAATTTTTTTAAATGATGGAATGGAAATGAGAACTTGATGCATGCTAAGCACATACTGCACTCCTAACTAAACTTACAGCTCAACATACTTGTTCAATCACAGGTTTCTAATGGGTGCTATAGCATTGACTATATAATTGAGAAAATTTCCACATATAATTAAGAGGAACAGCAGTAAAGAATTATAAATCATGTAAACTGCTAAAGAAAAAAATACTATTATTTTGTGTATTAATAGTGTTAAAGTAAAACTGTTTCACATGGCTTGAAAAATAACATTTTTGAGCAAAAATGAAGTACTTAGTAAATATGGAATAGTAGATAAATGCTAGCAACGTACAAAATTTACAAAGGAATGTTTCAAGCAGACCCTCATCCATCCACAATATACATCATTGTGCATTATAACTTAATGGTGCTTTCATTAAACACCCTGCTTTTCTGAAAAATGACAAAATTACAAGGTTAAGCTCCCAGTGTGGAGCAGATCTAGTGATGTGTGCTAATTAACTATTTTTTTTTAATCAGTGCACTAAAAACGAAGGAAATGAAAAAAAAACGTCCTGCCTGGTTTTCAATTAGTGTATTTTGCTTCTTGCCGTTTGTTCTCAATTGTCTATTTTGACTAAACCTTGCATTTTCCTTTACTGATTTTTTTCTTAATGCTATTTTAAATTAACCTTTTCTCTTCTGTTGTTAACAATACATAAACAGTTTAATACTGAGTAACCAAATCAGCTTGTTCATTAAAAATGGCTACTCAAAGCTCAATCAAACAAAATCACAAAATGGGGCCCGGCAGGATTGCTCAGTGGTCTAAAGCTCCTGCTTAGGAAAGCTTGGGCAGCTGCAGGGACTGCAGTTCGATCCCCAGCACCACATGCTGCGTCTGCCCTCAGGGCAGGCTGAGCCTGCCATAAAAATAAATAAATGAACAAACAAAATCACAAATGATTGTGCAGTGGAAATACATTTTCTTTGCTGTAGCCATTTCATTAGGTTGAACATTGAATCAAACTGAAAATCAAAGGCGAAACCCCCTCTGATAGAAGTGAAGATCCTGTCTACATTTTCAGTTAATACAAAATCATGTCGTGTTATACCTAAATAAGAATGTGTGGGATTGCAGAGCTTGTTATAGTAACCACTTCCTTGCTTTGATTGTGACCAACCTTCATTTCCCTTTCCCAGGCCCCATTTTTGACATCTCCCTGTCATTTGGCAGGAGACTATTTGAAGGGGAAGTCTCGAAAACTGGCATCATAGCTTGTGTTTTACATTCTATTGGACATAATGAACATTTGCCCCTCTTTGCTGAAATCAGCACTGGGAGACATCAAGTGCAGCAAAGACATTTAACAGCTTAAATTTGCCCGTCATTATCTTGTGGGCTACATGAGCCCTTGACTAGGAACAGCAATGGAAATTTTTCAAGACAAATTTGCCAGGCACACTGTTGGAGAAGACTGTTTATAGAAGACAATTTGTGGACAGTAAACATAGATTCTTAACCCTTCCAAAGAAAAATGTAGGGATGCTATTACGCTATAACGTAGGTACTTGAACTTTACATGAGTGTCTTTCTTAGTATCACACATCTTAGACTTAACTTGGAATTGGTATTTTCTATCAATCATTGATATTCTCATAAATCTCTATAGAATGTGATAAAAGCAGGTATACATTTTCACACAGGAATTTAGAAATCTAAGCATATATGAAATTGTAGCCTGTCAGCAGGTACTTTAATCATTATGAAGATAGGAGAACAAAAGTGCTATATAATGATGGCCAGAAAATAGTATGGCCTGATCTTCAAAGCAGGGCTCTTTGTGGACACTTTAGGGAACAGAATCAGATTATTAAATTTTGTTTTTATTATTTCCTTTTTTTTGTCACTTCACTCTATCCATTTAATAAGCCTTTCCTAGAATTGTGATTTGTGCTAAACTTGGCTTCATTTTTCTTTCCTCACACAATTCTGTTTCCTTTGATATGTTTGGTGAGAAAAAACGAATTTTGAGATAGACTGAGGATTTGTCCTTAACCTTTAGCTGTGTGAGATTAGGGAACTTCCTTATACACTCTACACCTCCGTTTTTCTCAATTTCATGTGTGTACTACAAAATTAGTAAATGGTATTATTCCAGTCTTTAAATCTAAAAATTTTGAACTCACCAATTATACTACAGCTATCTTTTTTTGGGGGGGACAGATCAGAAAATTCATCTTAAAAAAATTTAATTAAGCCTCCATATTTTCAAGGGTAAAAAAAATGTAATCTCTAAAAGCAGTCGTAAAATTCAAAGTCCAGTACATTTTTCCTTATTCATAGCATTTCTCAGTTTCCTTAGGTACATTATAATATACATACTCCATGCTTTACCCCAAACCCTCAAGCATGATATTATGTTTTTATTTTTACTTATCTTATGTACTCGCTGTAACATAGCGGCCAGTCTTTTCTACCGCCACTCTCTTTCCAATGCTAGGATCTGAGGAGATAGCTCAGTGGCAAAAATACCTGCCTGGCAAGCACAGAGTCCTGAGATCTAGCCCAGGTACAAGAAAAGGAAAAAGAGAGAGAGAGAGAGAGAGAGAGAGAGAGAGAGAGAGAGAGAGAGAGAGAGAGAGAGAGAGCAACACCAACAGCAATCCTCAGTATCTCATTCAATTCTAGGTTTCTAGGTTTCTAGGTTCAATCAATGTGGGTGTAATCTAGAGAAATGCTATTTTAATCTCTCGTCTTTATCTCACTGAACTGGTTCTACATTCCAACATTAGGCTGTTAAGACAGTTCTCTCTCTTCATTACTTAATGTCCTTATCCATTGCCTGTTATCATAGGCTGTCTCAGTTTTTAATTTCTGAGGAAATGATTTCCTAACATGTTAATGTATTCATTCAGGAAATTTATTGTAGGGCCAACCTGATAGCTCAGCAGACTAAAGTGCCTGCTTAGCCAGAGTACAGTAGCTGGAGTTTGGTCCCCTTCAGTAGGGCACGATGAGACAGCAATTGAGGCCACCGGGTGTAGTGTTATATGGCCATAATCCCAGGACTTGGGAAGCTGAAAACAGGAGAGTCGGAATCAGTATGACTTGCATAGTGAGACCCCACAGAACCTGTCCTAAAAATGGAAAAAAAAAAAAAAAAGAGGAAATTCTTCTAAAAATACTATATGTTCCTTCCTGTGAAACAAAGGATGATTAAATGAAATTTTACATGTAAACACCTGTCTTTTATAGAAGACAAAAATGTATCAACCAGCCGGGCGTGGTGGCGCATGCCTGTAATCCCAGCACTTGGGAGGCTGAGGCAGGAGGATTGGTGCGAGTTCAAGACCAGCCTGAGCTACAAAAGTGAGCTCAAGGCCAGACTCAACTGCATAGCGAGACCCTATCTCAAAAAGACAAAAAAAAAAAAAAAAAATGTATCAACCTACCGAAATAAATGTATGAAATATGAAGTGGGGATCTAAGATATAGTTGTGAACTTGTCACTAACTCAGTGTAGCTTTTTACTATTAAATAATACCTATTTTCTCTTTCAAATCCTCTTATGAATTTTAAGAATCTAGTTTCAGTTACATGTTTTATTTATTAATTTATTACTTATTTATTTATTTATTTATTTTTTGCAAGACTGGAGAACTTACAACCTAGCACTTGCCAGGCCGGCACTTGTGCCATGGAACTATCTCCCCAGCCCTGAGAGTTTATTACATACTAGTTATTAAGCCCTTTCATGCTTGAATAATTTAATATTCACAATCATCATAAGAAATATAAATGACAGGTTTCCTTTTGCAAAAAAGGTGAAATAAATGGAGATGTAAGTTCAAATTAAACCAAGAAATACATCTTAGAAATGAAATTGCAACTGTATCTACCTGATCATACAGTTTACTCTTAAGCTAGCACGAGTCTTCTCTCTTAGCAGGCTTTCTCTTCACCTTGTTCTTTCAAAGCCGAATCAACTCCACAATCCCTTAAACAATGCTGAAATCTCTATGCACCATAATTTCTCTGTTCTCTCACTACACAATTGTGTAATTTTTTCACAGACTTAACAGAGCTTACTGAAGACTAAATGGAAGACTAAATAAAAAAGACTAAAAGCAGGCATGAACCTCGGATAATTCTGAAAGTAGGACAGTTATAGCAGAGTCACAATAATGCATATTCCAACAAGTGTGAAGGTTTTCTTCATGTGGAATCAGTGAAGAGTGGAACACGGAATTCCAAAGGGCGATATCTACGGAAGGAAATGATTATCACCTAAGGAAGTGCATCTCCTATGGAACCCCAGGAATAAACACACAGACATAAACGCAGGCACGCATACTTTCAAAAGGCTTACAGCTGGCCAGGTGGCAAACACCCAAACTTCTATTATCATGAGCGGAACAGCAACTTGTTTCCATTTATTATAGTCTATCAAAGCTGTGAATGTGTGTAGCAATCATATGAGTAAAGACAAATGAGCTCTTTATCAAGGAAAAAAAAAAAACTTTTGAGGGAAGAACTTAGAAAACTCTTTGTCCCTTAAACAATGGAAGATATAAGTAGAAGGTATTTTGAACTGTTTCAAAAGAAAAAAAGAAAAAAAAGAAAGTTTTTACTATGAACTTTCCAAGTTTCTGTGAACATTTTCTATAGATCTAAGAGTTAGATAATTGGCTAATTGCAGTAGAACTCAGTGTACAACCTGACAGCATTTTTACTTTATACTATGGGAAATCTGTAAGAAAAATATGTTACTTACACCAAAATTTAAAATTATCTGTACATCTATTTGAATTTTTACCACCATTATAATCTAGTTTTCCCTCAAATACATACTTATGATTTCTTTTTTTTTTCTCAAAAGCAGTGCATGAACTTCAGTGCTTGAGATTTTGTTATTCTCATATATAGTATTCTTTCCTAAGTCCTTTATCAAATGTCATTTCTCTAGAGAGGGCTTGATAATCTCCAATCCCTATGTCCTAATGATATTCTTTTATTCCTCTGTTCCACTTAAATAATGTCAAATGTATCCAACATTGTGCTAAATATCCTATCATTCTGATTCATTGTTTAGCTCACTCAGTGGAGTAGAGCTTCATATGGGAAGAGATTCACCTCTTGGTTAACTTCAAAACGATGTCTTTCATGCCTAGAACAACGTCTCCACTGAATGCAGTGTACTGCAAGGTTGAACAATGGCAAGTGAACTGTTAAAGAATGACCTGCGTACATAGATTCTAGTTGTGTTTCACTGAAGCTAAGGAGGATTTGTATTGCATGAGAATGGTGGAAAAGATGACTGATTTCAATAATCTTCCAAGATTTAGAAATAATTTCAAATTTTACTACATGATTATTGAATGATTAATGAAAAATATCACTGTTCTTTTCTATATAAAATTATAATTCTGAAATTAATGACACTTTCATGAGGAGTGGGCTTGTGGGAAGATGAAGGAGATAAAGTAGGAAGTCGTAAAGCTCGGTCATGAAGTACAGATCCATGAGCAGGTACTAAAAATTTCAAATGTAAAAGAACATTACCAGATTTAAGTGTCTGCAAAAGGGTTCTAAGACAAGAGTGACTATAGAGGAGAGAGGGGAAGTTAGAAGGAAAGAAGAAGGAGTAGCACCACACAGGAAATAAGTGAAAAAGCTTAGAATAAGAGGAGAGAGAGAGAGAGAGAGAGAGAGAGAGAGAGAGAGAGAGAGAGAGCCAGAGCCAGAGATAGAGACACAGAGAGAGACAGAGACAGAAACAGAGAGAGACACAGACAGAGACAGAAATAGAGAGAGACAGACAGAGACAGGTAGACAGAGAGACAGTGAGACAGATACAGAGACAAGAAAACAGGTACACAGGTATGAACAAAATAAATTTCACAAGACTTAATCATATAAGGTGAAGGAAATCAAGGATATCTCCTGCTTATGGCTTGGCAAATAACTAATTGATAATGTTATCACTGAAATAGGAAATATGAGAGAATATTAAGTTTTCAAGAAAGGTGGGTTTCTTTTCCCAAAAGAGGACTTTGATGTTAGGGCATTTATGCACATTAGATATATAATACATTTTGGAATGTTGTTTAATTTGCTTTGAGATGCAACAAAATATTTTAGAAATTATAAATAAAACTGAGTATATAGTGTATGTGTATATTAAATACTGCATTAGATTGCTGCCTTCAGTTCATAACTTAGAATTTGGTCAGGCTTTTATTTCCAATTTACTCACATTGATTGTCATATAGAGACAGTGACAGAATTTTTAGTAAATAAAAACAATAAATCTTCAGGAGAGGTAAACTTCAGGTTAACATTGGAGCAAACACTGGAGCTATGGAAAGAATTAAAACACACAAAAGAAAAGAGACAGATGGACAGGAAGTGAGGTACTCATACCCAGTACTTGAAACAAAGATGCTTGTTAGAAACTCTTCAATCTAAGATTTTGATTGAGCTACTACGAGTTTCCCAATATCACCCATTAAAGCTCCTACCAAAGTGTAGGAGCTGGATGTCAGGTTTACTTAACTATATTCTGTCACTGCACTCAGCAGCAGGTCAATACCTGAGTAGGATTTAGCAAGAAACAATTGCAATGTGCATGCATAATTTGCTACTGTGGATTCAATATAGAGTATGGATATAAAAAGGAACATTTAGGGGCTGGGGAGATAGCTTCATGGCACAAGTGCCTGCCTGTCAAGTGCAAGGTTGTGAGTTCAAACCTCGTTCCCACAAAAGAAAAAAAAAAAAAGGAACATTTACATTTATCTTCTCTCTTGATTCTGATAAAATTGCTATCTAATTTGCATTTGCATTTACCAGGAAACAAACTTGAGGCTACGTATGTTTTGAGACTTTCCTAATGTCAAACAAACTTAAGTAGTGGAGGAAGAAAGAGTTGTATCAGCCAAAACCCCACATTCCTTCTACGACTATCTAGGCCGACATAGAATACTTGAATTTATTCTTCATATACCATCTAATTTGTTATAAATATTTTAATTTGGGTAGAGAAATGCATAATTGAATAAACCCATAAAACTCAGATGGAATGAACCTCCCCCAAAAATAACCCACTTTGTTTGAGACCCACAATAATCTGTTTTCTCCTAAAAAGATGCACATATGCAGGGATAGCATAATCAGAATACCCAGCGGAATTCAGCACTCATTAAACTCCTCAAGCGGAGAGCAATATAAACTAACACAGTGGAAATAAGGTCAGTGAACATAATGAGTGAAACCCCTTACAAAGGGAAATTGGTGTGCAGCCTCGAAGTCCTCATTTTCTACAGTTTGAGAAAATGTGTCTAGCTGCTCCTTTAGATTACTGCTGTGCAGCTGTGGGCATGATTCTCAGAGGTAAAGAGCCACGCGAGAGCCTTGGTCAGTAGAAAGAACAGGTCTATCAGGAGATTAACTTAAATGTTACACATTGTTCTATTAATATTAGTGTACTTTGGTCATGGAACTCTTTCAAAACTACCCCACTCATCCGTTTGCCTCAAATGACAGACCCAACCCTATGCATAAGAATTAAACTTATATGACCATTAGATGGTGAGTTCATACACAATGTGAGAAGTGTATTGCAGCCTGTAAGGTGTGGTGGTGCTATTGACAGGAATTCTAATTCACCAAAGTTTCAGTTCTTGTACAAAATGCATTAAGAAGCTATCAGTTGTCAAATGTTCTAATGTCACCTGAAAAAAAAAAACATGCGTTAAATGGGTGCTGTGCTACCATGCTGTCTATTCGGGGGGGAGGGGGGGCAAGAAAATTACAGTGGGATTTAATGAATTTTAGTAATGAAATTAACACGCTGTAGGATCACACAAAATTTCCCCTTGTGAGATGGGAGAGTTTTAAAAGATGAGTGTCTGTTGAGATAAGCTACAGACGGGACGCTAAAGGCCTGGGAGGTAAGGAAAGATGAACAGCAAAGACATAAAACTTGAAACAACATCATGCATGCAGAGATGAATGAGTTCCATGTGGCTGTGACAGCAGTGTGAAATCGCTGAGAATCTATGTCAGCAAGTGGAAGCCAGGTGCAAAACTAAATATGTCATACTGCAGAATTTGAATTTCCTCTGATAAGCAGGAAAGTGCTGAGGTGCTCTAAAGGGGGAGCTGTGTGACTACATTTGTTCTTTTCTGAAAACTAGGAGAAATATAAAACATCTAAATGGATAGGGAAAAATTAGTGGTCAAGAGTTTAGCTTTTAAAATCAATCTATCAGACTTTTACTACTGGAAGAGTTACAAGACTACCAAACCAAATGAATCAATTATGTAATATTCAACTGTACTCAACATTTCATGTATTTATTGGGTCAAGGCTTTGGTTCAGATCTGATCTATGCTACAATATTAATATTGATAGGTGGAGTAGCAGTGAAATGTCAAATTGACCTGCTTGATTCTCAGATACATGATCTGCAAGTAAGCCCTTTCTTGTTATATTTCACAAGTCTGAATTTTCTAGCGGTGCTGTGAAGATTGTTTCAAATTTGTGGACAAGTTTTTGGGGTAACCCAGAATAAACAAAGTTTGACTAGAGTCATGTGTAGCCTAAGAAAGTCAACTCACTACAACGGCAAATCTTGCCTTGAACTTTGTACAAAAAGCAGAAACAATGAATTTTAATGTCTATTTGAGTAATTGAAGTTTTAAAATATAAGTAAAAATACTTCATTGCATTGAAATTCTTCAAAACACTTTAATGTTCCTCAACAATATGTTCCCATAGTAGTTCTTGAGTTATTTACATTTATGTTGGATATGGTCTTTTAGAAAATAATTTTTGATTATAATTTACATTCAAATGAGAATCTGCCTCAGAGCAGATGGTTTTAAGTTTTGGAACTTATGTAATTATTTACTTTCATTACTTTGATTCTCAGTTTGTTTAATTAACGTTCTTGGATGATAACCGCCATCATTCCCAACTTCAAGGACAGTTTTCTATAGGACTGCACTCTGAGGAAATGGATTTATACATGCTTAAAATAATGAAAATTTCAAGCTTTTATTTTTGCTAAAATAGTCTTAGGCATGTACATTTACTGGGAATATTTCAAGATATATGAGTACCATAGGAAGTTATAGATACAAGAGCAATTTATGCACAGAATCTCTGCTGGCAGAGATCTATAGAACTTTTCACCTCCTTTTACAAATGTTCCCCAAAAAAGCCTAATGGTGTTACTCATTGTCATTGAATTCATGGGGGAAGAGTCACAGATGACTTCCTTTCCAAAGTACATCCTTGCTCAGGAAAGAGTCACCTATAATTTCTTTCCGTACTACATAATCCTGAGAAGGAACTGTTCCAGATGATGTAATAACAGAGACTTCATCCCACTCTGAATAGCTTTGTGAAGGGTGATAGACGTACAGCATTAGAGAATTATCTGAATCTCCAGAAACTTTGTATGAGCTTCAAAATAGTTTCAACATGATTTTTAATATTTTTTCCACCATGCAACATAATTGTGTGTCTCATACAGCACAGCACTATCCTTTGTGATTCTAGCTAGTCAAATTTTCTAATGGGTAATTTCCAGAAATAAATAATTTACTCATTTATGAATTTGTCATCTAAAAGAAAATTTTAGCAGAATTCAGGACTTTGAGTTTGCCAGGCACTTACTCTGATACTGAGCTATTGCCCAGGCCCCGATATACTCACTTTGCACAGTTCAGATGCTGTAATTTTTTCAACAAAGTCCTCTAAAGATAAAGGTATACATATATGTTTTTCTCTTTTAATGCATGGTTAACATATTTGGAAAGAAAAACACTCGTAGTCTGCTGTAGACTCTTGCAAACTGTTGAAATAATACAAACGATTCAACCATAATCTCAAAATCAACCATTTTGGGAATAATGACTTTAATTTTTATTTGTGAGTATCAGTAATTTCAATTTTTTTTTCAGAACCCAGATCAAACTCGTGACCTGGCACTTGACAGGCAGGCACTGGGTGCCCCTGAGCTATCTCTGTGACCCCTAGTAATTTCAAAGTTCTGCCATTGTCTTATATCCATGTTCTTTCAAACTAAAATGTGTCAGTTGGCATAGTTTGACAGGTAGTAATATGTAATTGGTGACTCAATAATAAATCTGAAAAAAGAAAAGTGTTAAATAGAGTATCTAAAGTAATACCATTTTCATAATGATGTAGAATAATTTCCATATATGCCATATCAATAAGATTAAGTAGCTTTATATTGAATGTTATATAATATTTTCATTGTTTTGTTGTTTCTACTGTTGTAAGGAAACATGATTGCATATACCAGAACTTGGTTTAGCAAGTAAATCAAATTTACAAAATTGATACTGTATTCTAAATTTGTTTAGAAATCACCATTTTTGAATAAACTAGTATATATTGATTAATAATAGAATTATTCTAAGTGGTAGTTTTAAATAAAAATTACATAGTAAAAAATACACAAATGAAAGTACACATAATGTGGCTTACTTGGAGAAATTTTAACCTACTATGTTCTAGAAAATGCACAAATGCCTAAAGCTTAGAAAATATAGATTAAAAATTATAGATTTCACATGTAATGAAATGATGCTTTTATTATTCCCAAACTGATAACTATAGTGCTTTTTGCTTTACCTTTATCAATATATTTGGTTACACTGGAAAATCTAACTGGAAATATATAAACTCAAAGTTTGTGCTTCTCTAATCTAAGTGTATATACTATGACCCACACGTGGAGAAGGACTCTGCTATTAACCTCTTTCACAGGTAGCTGGTCTTACTTTTCTTATGAAAATGCCAAAATTGAGGAATAATATCATTAAATGTTTGTAAATGCCTAATCTAGGAATTCAGAAGTTTGATATAGCAAGAAATTAGCAACTAAAATCTTCTCTTTTCTATTACACATTTTTTTCTTCTTCTTTTGCTTCTCCTGGTCTTACCAATAATTAGTTCTCCACTTAAAAATAAGATAATGTTCAATCAATCTTGCAGGGCTTTTTACTTTCATTCCTGAAATCTTAGAAAATTGTAATATCATACTTACTGAGAAAATTAAGGTACTATATAAATTGGGTGAATTCCCTAGGCCACTGAGACTGAAGTATATAGTATATAACAGCATAATACACTTTTACACAGAAAACCAACAAGCAAAAATCAACATTGTATGAAGTAAGTTTAATATCCTGCTCATACATAATTCTATGAGCCATTACTGAGATTCATTGTACAAGCATTTTTCAAGTAGTATGTTATGGACAACTAATTCCTACAGTTGTAAATTTCTTTTCTTTCACTTGGCAGAAAAATGTTGAAGGTAAATTTCTCTTGAGCAAATGTCATCCTGAGCAGAGGTTATGTTGTCTTAAGCTATTTCTGTCTCCCCATAGATCAGCATTTAATGACACCTCATTTACTTGTTTCTCTCATAATGAAGCTAAATTACAGTAGTGAGCCTATTCTAAAAAGCAAAAGGAAAGATAAGAACCTGACACCATTTTTCAGAAAATTAAATAGTTTGTACAATGGGCAGATTAAGGAAATATGAGGAGATGTACGGTATTACTCTTGATGGATCTTCTGACATAAAACACTAAGGAATCTATTTAGAAATGTAAATAGGTCAGCAAGAGCTTCCAGGTGTTTAGCAAAGGCGGAAGCCTACTTCTCACAGTCTAGCCACTGGAGAGTCTTCTAAAGACAATTATTTTACTTTATGGCCAGAAGAGCCCTGAATACAGAGTCCTATTATTGTTTTGTAATCTCTAACACTCAGCTCTATTTTGCTTCACCAATATAACTGACCATGATTTAGTTCATCTTACACTATATTCCTATGTTAATATTCATAGTATTTGAAACTCATGTGGTTATATTTTATAGCAACATAAAGCATTAAACGTCCTTTCCTTGACACCATAAGTTCAGTGAAAGAAGGCATTCTGCTAACCATAAATTGTTTACAATAATCAGATATCTCTTAAGTAAAGCATGAAATATTTAGAATTTGATTTGTCTTTGAGTACATAGTCTTCCAGTAGCCGAACTTGAATGTTCACTTAAAATTTCTCTGTTTTATTTCTGCCAAAATAGCTATGGTAAAACTGCTTATCTTTTCTGTGAGGGGCAAATGTGAACATATTTTTGAAACATTATTGTCAACTTTACATCTCCTCTTCCTCTTCCTTCCCTTCCTTCTCCTCCTCTTTCTCTTCCTTCACCTTCTTCTTGTCTTCTTCCTCAACTGCTGATACTTCTAATGCTGTCACTGATTTTTTTTCTGTTCAATATATACATCAAAAATAAATGTTGATCTCTTTGGGGGTTTGAATATATGCTTTCTAAAATCTGCATTAGCTATGCTAGCCCTTCCTCCAGTGCGCACTGAGACAGAGGTTGAGACTGTGGGGGTGGTGCATGTCTGTAATCCCAGCACTTGGGAGGCTGAAAATAGGAGGATCACTGTGAATCTGACCTGTGCATTGAGACCCTGCACGAAATACATATTAAAAAAGTTAAAACCTTTGCTAATGTGGAAAGCTTTTTTAAATTTTATTTTATTTTTATTTATTTTTTGTGGAAAACTTTTTATCTACTGTGGGGGGTCTAATTTTAACAAAGATTAAAAATAAACTTACTTTTGAATAATGTACTTGGCTGGAATTAGAAATTAGGATCGAAATTTGCTCCTATGATGATATTTAATGACATAGTCATAGTTAAATCAGGGAGAGAACATAGGTGGCTTGATGTACTGATAACAATGATCAACTGGTGTAAAATTAATAATCAGTTATTCAAGGTAAAGTAATTCTAGAAGGTCAATGAAAACGTTTTTTTTTTTTTTTTTTTCCCCAGTTCTGGGGATTGAATTTAGGACCTTGTGCTTGCTAGGCAAGTGCTTATTCTACTGAGCGATGTCCCTGGCCCTATGTGAATCATTTAATGTAATCCCAAAATGCTGCAGTATAAACTGAAAAATATGTATTAATAGCATAGATGTTTTTGTTAAATATAGTTTTATAAAAAAAATGAGAAAATTTTGCCCTTGATGATGGCAGAAGGGACAGAAGGGTATGAGAAGCAGACACTATTACTAATTCAATGTTAGGTAAGAATTCTTGAGAAATATAAATGCAGGAGTAACAGTAAGATGCTGCTAGATAAGTTTTAAATTTCTCTTTGTGAAGTTAATATTTATTACAGCATTCCAAAAATTTTTAAAGGTATCTAAATGTTTTCTTTCAACCCAAGCCAAAGATTTATTCATAAAATGTAAAAAGCTAATGAAATCTTATATTTTCTAAATTGTTGAAAACTCTTCTAAGAATAATCTGTTGATCTATACTTGGACGGATTTGCAGATATTTCAAGCACTCCTACACTTTGTGATTTAGGCTTGCCAAACCATAATGGTATTCGTGATATCTATTTTTTTTATTCTATGCTTCTTAATTTTATTCACTTTAAGCCTACATTTTGATTTTCAAGTTAAACTCAGAGGAGTTACTTCTTTATCTATTTTGTTAAATTTAACTTAATTTTACTTCTTTGAATACCAAAACAAAACAAATAGCAGAAAAAAAAGACAGAAAAAGGGTAACATACAGCAGTACTCATGTAGCAGATTTTCAACACAAAAAAGAGCTAATTAAATTGGTTATTCTGTTACCTATTTTTATCATTTAAACCCGGAGGATTTAGGTTTCTCTTTCACCAATTTTATAACCTGTTTTCATGTTTGAAACCTTTTAAAAAGACTTTTACACCCCATAATTTCATGAATCTTTGCGAACACATGGAGACACAACCATAATGCCGTCTTCATGATATTTTTCTCTCCTTCTCATCTTATACTGTTCAATTTTATAAATTGATCTCCTTTCATTCCTGCATTTTATATCTTCTCTCCTTCTTATACAACTATTAAGGTTTATTAAACTTTAAATAGTTAAATCAAACTGCTACTTTGAATTTTGTTCTTTTGTTAGTGGGGGTAGTTTGATTTACTCTGTCTATCTGTCTAATTGCAGTAAACTGCTGAAGTGACACAGAGTAGGCCAGAAAATATTGAACTGAAGCAGCTGAAGCTCTAAAGCTGAGGTTTTAGCCTCCAAAACGATGTCAAACTTGATAGAAGAGTATCATCTTTTCATTGCAAAGAGCATCAGAAGAATTTCAAGATTAGGAAATCAACACTCTGAGATAATTTCTCAAGTACATCTCAGAAAAACATAATAAAGATATTGATGCCCAAAATCTAAAGAATGACTACACTAAGGTCCTAAATAAGCAAAAGGTAAATGAGCAACAAGTGAAAATAAAATTACTCAATAACAGAATTTAATCATTTTCAGTAAAAACACCCAATGTGAATGATCCTCCAATCAGAAAGTACAGACTGACAGAATGAATCAATAAACAAAATCCAAGCCTATGTTGTGTACTAGAAATATATTTTATTCAGCAACAAACTCATACACTGAAAGTGATAGGATGAAAATGGATATCTTATGTAATGGGAATCTCTGAACAGGGATGAGTGCCTATCTTGTCTTGTAAGTATATGTCAAGTCAAAGCTCATCAGATAAAGTCAAATTAATTCACTGCTGGTAGAAATAGCAATTGTAATCATGTATGTACTGAACACTTCCATGAAAAACTTCTGAAAATAACCAGCACCAAGCATAAAATATCAGACAAATATCAACATATTTCTAGTAGGGCAATTTCAATATCCTACTGTCATGAATATATCAACTAGGCAAAAAAGAAATGCAGAATACCAGAACTGAAGCAAATATGAAAAATGAACTTAGTTTATAGCTACAGAACATTCTATGCAATAATGACAGAATACATATTATTTTCACCAGCATGTGAAACTTTGTGAAAAGTAGATCACAAGATTGACCGTAATGCATGCTTACGTGAATGCAACATGATTGAAATGGTATTATATAGAGAAAACTAGTATATAACACGAGCACAATGAGAGCAGAAATCAATGGCAAAGAAATCGAAGAAATTAAGCAAACACATAGAAATTAAATAATATATTCTTGAATGATTAACAGATCATAGAAGAAATCACAAAAGAATTTACACACTTCAGAAATTCAAATAATAATATCGGTGCAATATACGATAATCTCTAGAACATAATGATAGAATCCTAAAACATAAATTTATTGCTGTAATGGCCACATCAGAAACAAAGTGATAGATTAGTATAGTGAGCTATAAGAGGCTTAAATCAACAAACTTCAACATTGCCAGTTTCACTGATAACCCACTGCTAATATGAAACATTGGAATATGTATATAACTTGTATATAACTACTTCCTCTTAGTTCAAAAAAATTTTTTATTCTTTTGTTTTTTCTACCAATGTCGATTACAAAATGTATCACGTCTATACCCTGTGCTCTGTATAACTTTTATGAGGACAACAATATGCAATGTATCAATTGTTGCGAGTGTACTAACATGTTTTGAAACTTTTATATTGTTATTTCTTATTAAAAGTAATAAAAATAAAAAAAGTAATTAGAAACAAAGTAAATCTAAATGAATAATATAATGGTATACCCAAAGACCTAGAGAAAAAGAAAAATTTGAACATAAAGCTAGTATTATAGGTGTGACAGTATTATTAATGAAAATATGATTATAAATACAATGCAAAAATAAATTTCAGAACTACTTGTTCAAATTAATGAATCATATAGATAAATCCTTAGCCATTCTTAGTAAAAGAGGAAAGAAAAACTTAAATCTACACAATTAAGAATGAAAAAGACAAAATCAAAAGATAAAATTGAAATACAGAGCATGGTTAGTAACTACTTTGGAAATATTTACTCCAATATATTGGAGATTTGAAAACATCATAGATTTTTAGATACAAATCAACAAAACTGAACAAGGAATATAGAACACCTTGACCAATCAAAGCAGAAAATTAACTGAAGAAAATATTAAAGGTTTACAGTGGGCTGGGGAGGTATTTACACAGATTATGTGCTTTTCTGGCCAGCATAACCCAGGGTTTGATTCCTGTACCACTGGTTCTGTCAGCCAAGATCGCTAGGAATGCTGTGCCAACCACCAGAACCAGGTGTAGTGGCACACGCTTGTAATACTATTTCTGGGAGGCTGAATTAGGAAGACCATTAGGAGTCTGAGATGCATACTGAGACTCTGTACCAAATTAAGTAATTAAAAATAAAATTCTACCAACAAAAGGCCAAAATAGGATGCATTCACCACTGAACTCACTAAGATGTTATAATACCAATGTTATTCACTTTGTAATGAAGTTGAAAAGGGAGAAACATTTACAACACCACTTCTAGAAGATACAGTTACTCTGATTCCAATACTAGATAATAACCCAAAGAAATAAAATAACTTCATATCAATCCCTTTAATGTAGATAAAATACAAAATATTTGGGACTATACTAGCAAACAGAATGCAGCATATCAGCGTAAAGATAATGCCTTACGATATAGCAAGCTTCATCCCAGGAATACAGTGATGGCTCAAAACATACAAATCAATGTATGTACTGCATTACAGAAATAAATACAAGGAAGAACAAAATTACATGATTATTTTAATAAACAGACAAAGACATTGGCAAAATTCAACATTTACCCATGGTGAAAATCCTGCAAAAAATAAATATGTATTAATGGTACCTCAACCTGATAAATCTCATTTATGATAAACTGATAATATCATATGTTATGAGAAAAGATGAAAATGCTTGGATCACTGCTGAGTAATATAATATGCAGGAAGAAGACATAAGAGAAACATGTATAGGGAAGAAAAAAGTTAAATAACAATTATTTGTAAATGTCATGATCAGTACAAACAAGATCCAAAAGTGTCTACCAAAATATTTCTGGAAGTAAAAACAAAAATCATTAGCATGTCTGGAAAGAAAATCAACTCACACACATCAATAGTGTTGTTCCTATACACCAATAATAAACCCACTGAGAATTACATTGGAGAAGTATATCTTTCACAACATTAAGAAGAGTAAAATTCTCAGCAGTTAATCTAAAACGGTGAAAAACTTGTAAAGTGAAAAGTAATGTACATTGAAAAAAGAGATTGAAGAGAACATCAGAAAGTGCAAATGTATCCCCTGATCTTGGATTGGCAGAAGCAAAACTGTGAAAATAATCATAATTTCAAAATTATTTTACAGAGCTAACAATAGTACAATCAAAGTGCAAACAGCATTCCTCACTGAGCTTGTAAAAACATTCTTGAAGATCATATGCAAATAGAAAAGATTCAAAATAGTACAGGGAATCCAGAGCAACAGCAGCAAAGCAGCAGACGTTTATAATTCTGGACTTTAGGTAACACCAGGAAACGCAGTGATAAAACAGCATGGTATAAGCATATACACAGGCATGTAGGTTATTGGAAAACAGTAGAGGATGCAGAAGGAATCCTAGTGCACATTTAGCAATTTAATCATTCAGAAAGTGGGCAAAAGCTTCAGTTAGTGGAAAGATAATTTTTGATGAAACGGTAAGCTCACTTATGCCACAGAAGATTGTATATAGAGATATATATTTCCACATGTATCAAACCAAAATCAATGGGATCAAAGATTTAAATGTTACAATATGAAAAATTAATTTAACAGAAAATGACAAGGTAGATGAAGATGAAGGTGCAGGTAACAGATGACCAGTTTCACAGTAGCATCAAGAATCAACAAATGAAATAAAGCAGATTAAAGCTTCTATACAACAGAATGAGGGAATAACTTCTAGGACAAGGAAAAGAAGTCCACCTTTTTCTCAGACAGAGAGATAATCTCTAAGATACATAAATAAAACAAACCAGAACATATGAATAAGGGACCCAATCAAATAGGGCAACTGAAATAGATGTATCTCAGAAGAAGCACAAAGGACAAATTAACACATGGAAAACATTCAAATCTCAGGTCATCAGAGAAATACAAATTGAAATAACATTCATATTCTGTTTTACTTCAGAAAGAGTGGTTACCATCAGGAAATCAAATAATATTAAGGGCTGTCCGGGCAAGAAGGAAAAAGAAACCCTTTCTCCTGTTGCCTTCACTTTTTATCTCGGTAGGAATATTGGGCTGGGGAGATAGCTGAGCGGCTTAAGTGTCTGCCTGGCAAAAACAAGGTCGTGTGTTCAATCCCCAGTTCCAAACAAAATAAACAAACAAAAAGATAAACAAAAAACAACACAAAAGGATAGGAATATTAATTTGTTTAATATGGAAATACTTGTGAAGAAGCCTGAAAATAGTAATTCCTGTAAACCCAGCTATTCACTTTTTAATTGTTTCCTTGAATGACTTAAAACATGCTATTGCATTGAAATATGCATATATCCATCAGTTGCAGCACAAATCATAATAGTTCAGTGTTGAAAGTGTATTTGCATCTACCATAAAATGGAACAACAAATGTTAGGAATTATATGGGAGTGCATATGGCTGCTCAGAGAATGATAAACTTGAATGATAAGTAGGAAAATGGACACATCTTGAAAACACAATATAAAGTGAAATAAATCATACACAAAATCTTAAATATCACATTATGTGAGCACCTCAAAATATAAATGAAGAGCAAAATTAGTGATAGCTGAAAGGTAGTAATGAGACAGCTCTTTTATAGATGGAAGGGGTAGCAAAAGAAGAAGAGAGGGGAGATGGAGAACAGGAGAAGAACATGAAAAAATAATTAAGCTGTCTTATGTACATGTACCACCTCCCCATGTGGAATTTAATTATCAGCTACAGAAAATATTTGCTAATAAACGTTATAATTACAGAAAAAAGAGTGATTTTTCAGTGATCTGAATCAAGATAATTAGGTCAGGTTTCCTTGTTTCTGAATGGCACACATCATGTCTTGTGTTTCTTTTTCACACTGAAAAAATGGCTTTACTGAATTTCCAGAACACACTGCTTGAGAAATTTACAACATAGAAATAATGATGGTAGTGACAGTATCAGGCATGTCATTTCGTATTTCCTCTGTGCACACTATTCTTCATGCACAGAACTCTACAAGAAGTCTTCAAATGTTCAAACAATTCTTGTGGTGCTACAGTAAGGACATATGTTTTGTTGTTATTGTGTTAGTAAACATAAATTTGTTTAATTTAGGCACCGGTGAGGCTCTGGAAAACCAATATAGATTAGAGATGAAGGCTAATAGAGATGGTGCAGCCCACAGTTTTCTGTTTGGTGTGGTTTTGTTTCAGTGTGTTTCAGAAGTAAAATAAAAGGAGAGTTGGATGATGTAAGAGGCAACTGGATGGTGCTATTTCCTTGCCATTCATTTATGCCTATTTTTCCTACATGAAAAATAAGGAGCCATTTGTTTTACTGAGATCTTGCTGCAAGTTGTCACCCTGAAGACAGCAAGGGACACCTGTCAGGCTATCCTAGAACCCTTAGCCATCCTGCCACAGTTCTGACGAGCCCTGGCCACCAGTTTTTGTCCTAAAAAGCTATTGGGGAGACTTGTCAGTGCTAGCTCTTCCCTGTAACTGTGCCGCCAGAGTTCTATTGAGCCTAACCATTTGTCCTCACCCTGAAGACTGCTGGCCAGGCTAAATCCCAGACAGAAAACCTAACTCTGAATTCCTCAGTGGGTTTAGACCCTTATAAGCCTTGCTCCTCCATGATTGGTTTACCTTCCAAACCTTCCCGCTTGAAAGCAGAAACCTAACGGTACATTGTAGAAGAAACATACCACTAGCAGAAGGAACTCACAGATCTTCTGCAATGTTCCCTCTTTGACTCCTGTGCAGAGCTGAAGAGCAAAGTTTTCAACGTTGAGATTAATTAGAAAGATCAAGAGATTCTGCTAAGAACATTGTTACTCTTTCAAACACACTTCATATGACTAATTACTGTAATCACATTTTAACTTTTTTAGATTATAGCAGAAAAGTTTATATTCCATCACTTATGTTCATCATGCACTAATTTGGAAGAAATTGGTGAATATCAGTGTTCTGTAAATGGTTTTTGTGGGGGAGTGTACAGGGGGAAGGGTCTAAAGGAACAGGGTGTTCAGGGTCTCACTACTAGATCTGACTCATAGTGATCTGCATGTTTATAGCTGGCCAAGATCTGGGATTACAGGCGGACACCACCACACCTAGTCTCAGTTGTGCTCACAGCACACCTTGGGGGCAGGGCTGGCATGGCAGTCCAGGGGGTTGAACCCGTGGCCCTGCACATACTTGCAGGGGATTTAATTTATTGAGCTGTTCCTGTAACCGTTTTTTTTTGTTTTGTTTTTAATTTTTAAACTATCAAGAAATACGTTTTTTCTGTTTTTTCTTACATTCTCTTGGCTTGCGATTTGCCTTCCACATTTTACAATATTTAGAAGAAACAAAATAATCAGATGACACCTCCTATATTTTGCCTAGAAATCTCCTAAGCTACATATGTTCATCTATTTGCAGTTTCGCTTTCCAAATGGAGGAACGTTTTTGCAAAGCTTGGTACCACTGTAAATAATAAGGACTGCTCACCTGGTGTTTGTACTCTCAAAAGCATTATGCTAAAAACTCATATTTTTCTTAATGGTTTATTGAAAAAATGGGATTTTTATTTTTACAATATTCCTGATATTTATTTATTTATTTATTTATTTATTTATTTATTTTGTCTTTTTGAGACAAGGTCTTGCTATGCACTTCAGGCTGGCCTTGAGCTCACTTTTGTAGCCCAGGCTGGTCTGGAACTCGCACCAATCCTCCTGCCTCAGCCTCCTGAGTGCTGGGATTACAGGCGTGCGCCACCACGCCCAGCATTGTTTTGTTTTTAATGCATTCATTCCCCAATCTCGATTTTGCTTCCAAACCTTTGAGTGTTTACTGCAGAAATAAGTGAACAAACAAAAATACTACTTCCATTTACTGGGATGTGAGCTAGATTTCAATTTCTGTCATACAAATTATTGCAAATTTAATATTGTTCACAGCATGTAGTTTTAGTTCTACTTTCTAACAGACTCCTATGCAGGGCTGAGAGATGGACATGTCTTACTTTCATCCTTCATTAAGACCTCATGAAGTGGGCTCAAGAGGGAATTCTGTTTAGGGGTGGGGGCATGGACAAATTCGGGAGCTTGTGCTTGCCAGGCAATGCAGTGTTGCTGAGCTATATCTCCAGCCCAAAAGGTGGATCTGATATATAAGCAGCATTTAGTTCTAGGAACTTTTCTAGAAACAGACATGCTTCCCCATTTCTGTGGTTTTAAGAACACTGAGGTCTATGTTTTTGTAATGTTGTTATAATCACATTGCTAAGTGCCTTAACTTAATTCAATCTCTGCTACAATGTTAGCTTTCAAATAGACTCTATTGTACTATATTGTTTCGCCTTAGTTCTTAAGTTTTTAACAATCAGTCTTAGTTTTTACCAGTTTATCTCTTTAATTTTAATTTTGTCTATGGTATGTACTACTTCTCATCATATCATGTATTAAGTTTTGCAATTATTTATTAAGTATATTGTGTATTAGAAGGTAAGTTATGTTAGGGAAAGGCTTTATTATTGCTCTAGTGATATTTGTTCATTTTTGTGTCGACATCTAAGAGAAATATCTTAACTAACTATAAATCCTAAAGTATTTATTGAATGCAGAAATAAATATCATTAAACTAGGAAATAAGTTCGCTGTGCACTGTTTACCTTCATGTCTGAGTTCAAGGAAAAGGAAGAGTAAGCTCGGTCTGAGTCTGTAGAGTGGATTCATTAGTTACAAGTATACTCAAAGGGACAATGGAAGACTAAGATCCACTGTGAGTTGGACGCCAAAGCTAAAAACAGCTTCCTCCGACAGAGCCCCATCTATGCATGGCCAATAGCACCATGCCAGAAAGTCTGCTGAGCTCTGTCTTCTGTGAATTTCTAGTAGTCATAGCTACCAGAACTGCTATGCTAAAGTGTTGAGGGAGGCCCAACTTCTGAGAGTGGGGACTTGTAACAGAGTTCAATGTGTTGTAGTTAGTGCTCTTATTTTAAAATGAAGCATTCCATCATATTATATAACTGTCTTTGAAAACTATAAGAAAGGATGATTGGTCCAACATTAAGCAGAGAACTATCCTGTGGATGTCTAACTAAACAAAGTAATATATATATATATATATTTTTTTTTTTTTCAGGACTGGGGTTTGAACTCATGTCCTTGCACTTTCTAGGCAGGCACTTGTGCCATGGAGCTATCTCTCCAGCCCCTTATTATAATATTCTGATAAAAATACTTAAATGTTAGGATAAAAGAAAATTACATTAAAAATAATGGTAGAATTTTGTCAGTTGTATTTCGTGGTAAATTTGTATTAATAAGTCTCTTATTTTAAATGCAGAACATAAAAAATAATGAATTTTTTACTTTAAAATTTTTTATCTATCTATCATTTATCCATCTATCTAGCTATTTATTTATTTATTTATTTGTTTGTTTGTTTTGCAGATCTGGGATCATATTCAGGACCTTGTACTTGCCGGCAGGCACTTGTGTCCCTGAACTATCTCCCCAGTCCCTGAAATGTTTTATTGACGAACAGATAAAAATACTATATATCAAACTTAGATTTAAAATTATACAAAATTACCTGTGACTTGCACAGTATACACAAATCCTCAAAATACACTCATTGTCCTTGAACCAAGTGAGTCCATTATTATGTACTCAGATTCAGCATTATTTTTTGAACAAAGCAACACACAGATGCATTTCCAGAAACAGGCATGCATAGTGCAACGTGGAAAATTAAACACTGAATATTTTCCATGGCTATGAGATAATGCTGAGAGTATTGTCTCATTTTATCGACGACTTCATGTATTTTAGAACTTTTGTTAAATTGATACATCAAAAATTGCATATCATAAAATATGTTTAAACTCATGGTAAATATGTTTAAACTCATTTCTGCAGGACAACTACATCAAATTAGAGCATTCAATATTGGTTTGTGTGTATAATTGCTTCTCACATCCTGAGATATGATAGAAGAGATAAAATGAGCCCCATATTGAATAAGATATTTACTACATTTGAATGATTTTGAAAGTTAAAATTTGAACACAATCAAGCATTGATTTAAGAGATATCTAATGATCTGATTATACAATACATACCTGTTAAAGATAAAGATCGTATTACACACCTATATCAGGTTTTAGTGCTTTGAAGACATAATGAGTAAAGTATTTATATATATATATATATATATATATATATATATATATATATACATATATATATATGTATATATATATATATAGAGAGAGAGAATATAACATACATTATAGAGTGCAATATATATGTAGACAGACAGACAGACAGACAGACAGATAGATAGATAGATTCTGTTCCATTATATATGTATACATATATTTCTTTTCTTTTTGGATTAAGAAGCAGTTGGAAATAATTCTCAGCAACTCATGAAATGCATCTTAAAATAGATTTTCATTGGATACAGAAAAAATACATAAAATATTTTAGTACAGAACTATACTACTTTAAAATTATATTTCTCCAGTGAAATTAGGTCACTAGTTTGAGTAAATTACTTCAAAATTTACATATTTCTTCACTCTGGAATCAGGCAGTAAATTAAATTAAAATTACCTGGGAAGAGCACTTTCCATATGTATGGATGTTAAAACCATATTATATATCCAGAATGTAAAAATAGGTTTTTAGAAAAGCAACACCCTAGTTAAATTTAGTTAGGATGTGATATAATTTGTAAACTTTTCTATGAATAGAGAAAAAGGTGACAGAATTGGGTTAAGAAAAAGGCAGGGCAAACATTCATGAAAGATTTTGTTTCCTGATTATCACCTTATATTTTCACCATCAACATGTCATAACATTTCCAATTACTTATTTTTTGCTTGGTATGCCTACATGTATTTTTTTTAGGTATTTGGTACAGAGTCTCACCATGTAGCTTGGGCTTGTAGTGATGCACCTGTTTTCTGCCTCCCCAGCGCTGGGATTACAGGATGGGTCACTACACCAGCTTTCCTAGCTGGCCAGCTTGGGGGCAGGGCTGCTGTCTTTACTTAAACATATACAACAATATTTTCATTATTTTAGAAACATAACTGGGGCTGGTGAGATAGCTCAGCAGAGTTAAGCACCTGCTTAGGTGTGCTTAGGCAAGTGCAGGATAGGTTCAATACCTGGCACCACTTGCCACTTCAGCCTCAACTCCAGAATGGGCTAAACCTATCACAGATTCCGGGTGTAGTGAAGTGTGTTTGTAATCCCTGCACTGAGGAGGCTGAAAACAGGAGGATCAAGAGTCTGAGCTGTGCAGTGAAAACCTGTAGCAATCAAATATATTAAAACTAAACAAACGAAAACAACAGATCTAAGGCTTTAACGAACTGGTGAATTGCTAAATATGAATTTCACTTCTTTATTTTTATTTTTTTCTTTTTGAGACAGGTTCTAATTATGCACTTCAGCCTGGCCATAAACTCACTTTTGTAGCCCAGGCTGATCTCAGACTTGCATTGTTTCTCCTACCTCGGTCTACCAAATGCTGGGATTATAGGCGTGTGACACTATGCCCAGCCAGATATGAAATTCTACCTATTTTGTGCAAATAAAGGTTATGTGTAGGCTCATCTAAAATAGCCATAGTATTTTTAAGAAAATAAAAAATATATTAATGACCACTTCTGTAGTAATCTATATTCAAGGATATATTTAATGTTGTATTTATATAATCATATTTTAGGGTATAAAATCAAATACAGTATAAAATTTAGAGCTGATCACGCATTTAAATATAAAATGGCAGCTATTATAATTTTATTTTGACAGTGTATTGCATTATAATATGCCAGTGACTGATCTGAGGTTCTCACAATATTGGGTTATTTCATCTGTAGAATGAACCCCTACAGGAGATAGTGTTGTTACCTCTGCTCAATAGGGGCACATGCCAAGGTCAACAGAATTTATGAGCTTTGCAAAATGGCTCAAAGTTAATGTCAGAACTGGGTTTGAATCCAGGTCATCTGCTACTTTACTCTTGACCATTCTATCCTATAGCGAAAAATTTTTTTGTGTGTGAGATTGTACAGGGAAGGGTAGGACCTGGGACTGAATCCAGGGATGTCATAATGAGCTGTCAGAAAGTTTTTATTATTTATTTTGAGACGTGGTTTCCTGCCTTAGCACCCAGAACACTGAGATTATAGACCTATACTATCATTCCTAATTTAGACACTTTTTAGCAGAAAAAATAAATCTGAGCAATACTATGCATTTGAAAGCCTCATATCTATTTTTAGAAGCTCCAAAATCCTTAAGTACCCCAAATCACTGCAATGTGTAATGAGTTGGGGGAAACAGGGTTAAACAATGGATAAAAATTCTGTACTTTCTTGCAAAAAATAGTTTTCCTCTTTTTTGCTAACATCTGTAGTTTTCTAGAGATAGAATAAAAAGTGAATACATTTAAAATTCCCAGCTACTTTATGTAGTATTTACTTGATAATATATATATATGTATATATATATATATATATATATATATATATATATATATATATATGAGTCTGACCTGTGTAGTGAGACCCTGTAGAGCCAGGAAAAGAAAAAGTCCGTGGTAATCTGAGCTAAAGACAGAAGGAAGAGCTACAAGGGCCAGGTGGGGCTGAACAGATTGAAGCACTTTGATGAAAGAACGTACAATTTTCATATTGCAAACTCAGATGTAGATAAAATAAAGTTATTAGATTCTGAATGTCTTTGTGCTGTATTTGTTTCTGGTACTGTAGCTCAGGCAATATGCATGTCTTCCTTTCCTGAATATACTGTATGGATGGTTTTCTACACTAGAAAGAAAAACAAAGAGTAACGTCCCATCAAACAGTGTATTGTTAATTACATGTTAAATTGTAAGCTTTTACATTAAGGAAGGAGGTTATTTCTCTTTGTCTCATCCATTGAAGAGGATCAAAACCCCTCACCTAACTCCAAACAAGTACTGTCAGACCAAGAAATGTGGTCAAGGCAGAATGTGGATGAACTCTAATTTTTAATGAAAATTGTCTAATAGTTTCTTTCCAGTCCATTTTATGAGTATTGCATAGCTTGAGAGCTCCAGAGACCAGTCTCACATCACATTTGGAGGCAGTTTTCAAACTCTGATGTTTATAAATTGAGAGTTTTACTGTGTATTTATTGTGTGGAAAGAGAAAAAAATATCATTGACACTTTATTTAAAACCCTTGTCATGTGCTTTTGATGAAGTGACTTGGAAGTACAGAAAAGTATAATTCTGAGTGGAGGATAATTTTCAGTATCTTTCTATAGCTTGGAAACTAGCAACATATATCCTATATAGTCTTATTTTATTTTATTTTGTCTTTTTTTTTTTTTTTTTTTTTTTTTGAGACAGGGTCTCGCTATGCAGTTCAGACCAGCCTTGAGCTCACTTTTGTAGCCCAGGCTGGTCTTGAACTCACACTGATCCTCCTGCCTCAGCTTCCCGAGTGCTGGGATTACAGGCTATCCTCTATAGTTTTAAATATGAATTAAATTCGCTCTCCCTGGAAATAATTATATTTTTGTGCACTCATATTTAGCTAAGTTAACATTTAAAGGCAAAACAAATTGAAAGTTAAATTGAATTAAGCTAAAGTATCATACCGTATCATATGCTGATGGTTTGTAACTGATCAGATATGCAAATGAAAAACTACAAATACAATGAGCTACACATGCAAACTGTATCCAGTATAAGACAATTAAGAAAACATACATTCCCTTACAATGAAAGGTAAAATGATGGAGATCAATTGCATAATAAATAATAAAATAAAGTACAATAGCTTTCATAGGGTATTTATGAAAAGAAAGTGGGAATATAAAAGAAATGATAATTCACATAAATGTGGCATGTATTTTAACACACCAACTCTTCATGATTCAAGAAGCCAGTGTATTAATAAGTTATAGAATTAATGTCTGTAATATGTGTTGGGTGGCTAGGCTGAACAAAATTCTCATATCTGAATGTTATCATGTGCCTACATAGCTGTGATATTTAATATTTCTAAAATAATTTTGAAAGAAATGTTGTGTATCAAGCTCAAATGTATTCTTTGTACTCTGAGCACTTTGTCTTTGTTTTTGAATATTGAAGTTTTGACTCCCACCATATTTTTGCCTTCTCTGCTGCCCCAAAAGCTAAGCTATATGAAAATGATATGTTATTACCTAGAAGAATACTATATAGAGGTTTATGACTAAAATCCGATTGGCCTATGGCTGAAGCAGAATGAAAATCATTTTGCAGTTTGTGTGCCTATGTTCATGTTATGGTTTATGTCTAGTTGTCCCCCCATAACCTCATGTAGTCAATGGGTGGGGACTTCTACAGACTGAGACTTAACTCATGAGTCACTGGGATTATGTGATTTAATACAAAACTAGAGATTGAGACTTGATCCATGATCCCTGAGATTATGTATTTTAAGTACTTCTGGGATTATGGGTATAGCCTAAGGTGGATAGCTGAGGTAGAGACCCTGAATGTAATATAAAGAGAGACAGACTGAAACTGTTGCTGTCTGCTGCCCTGGTTGATCGACTGCCTCTGTCGTGATTGTTGCTATTCCACCGCAATGAACGGGGTGTTCTCTGTCTTGTTCCACTCCGCCTTGGGCCAGCCGAATATGGACTGAAACCTCCAGTAACTGTGATCTACACAAACCTTTCCTTCCTTCATTTTGAGTGTCAGATATTTGTCCCTGCAATGAGAGAAGAGTAACTAAGACAGTTCATAACTGGCTATCCTCTACCAGGTCCTGCACTGCAAAATGTCATCCTGCTTTACCATTAAAAAAGTTTGTCTTCGGGGATGATTACCTGAACCACATCATGCTATACACACTCTGAATGAGAAGGTGCATTTAGCTACTTCAAGACTATAGTTTATTTGTATGTTCTAAAAATTCTATAGGACATTGAGTCTCCCTAACATAGTATACATTATGCTGCTGCAAAACTATTAGAAATCTTGACAGAAAAGTGAAACAAAGAAGAGAATAACAAGATTTACAGAACAATCTTACTGCAAAGGGAAGATATGTGAAATGAGGGGTGAAATTAGATTTATTTAAATTATAGGGCAGACAAACACATGATTGGATTAAATTCAAGATCATCCTTTGTGATACTATTTAAAAGTTGGTTATTACTATGTTCTTCCCATTTATCTTTGTAATGCCAGCTTACCTATCTAGCTGGATGGTGTAAACTTCTCCACTTCTCCTCTAAGGTTAAGCTAATTTGAAATGCTTCCCTATTTCCTATTTTGAAAGTGTTAACCCAGTCACAATAAGAAGGCAGCTAGTTAGAACTTTGTTTTACCTCTTTGCACATTATACCAGACCTTAACATGCTGCTTCTGTGGGAGATCTTGAATGATCCTGATGATAGAACACTTCTTTCACTGAAACACTTCTTTGAGATCTGAGTCTCCTGTTTACTATAATGTTTTGTTTTTTTAAATTTCAGCATGAAGCGCCAGGCGTGGTGGCGCACGCCTGTAATCCCAGCACTCAGGAGGCTGAGGCAGGAGGATTGGTGCAAGTTCAAGACCAGCTTGGGCTACAAAAGTGAGCTCAGGACCAGCCTCAACTGCATAGCGAGACCCTGTCTCAAAAAGACAAAAAAAAAAAGAAAAAAAAAATTTCAGCGTGATCACTAGGATCGAAATACCCAAATACTGGAGACAGTGGATCATTAACAGTAAATATTTAGCATATGATCAAAGAGAACTATCCTTGAAAATAAGAGTGTCTTCACTGTTTGGCGGATACTCCACAACTTTACCATGCCTGATCACAAAGGACATTGTGACAGAAACCCTGCTCTGGTGAGCAATGACAACCAGAGACAATTAATTTGTCCTTGGTTTCATCAGAGCCAAGAGATCAATATTATGAAAACAGATATTTGGGAAGCTGATACTCTTTTCTTTTGCTGAAATGTATTCCAGGCTCCTCATGCTTTTCATTTTTCATTTTTGATTCATGTTAATGAGAAAAATAATAAAATAACAATAAAACAGATTTAGAAGAGGTTAATAGGACAATTACATTAATTAGTATAGAGTGTATTGTTATCTTTGTAGTAGTTATTCAGCGTACAAGATGGAGGTATGATATGATGCGTAAGCACTATTAATACAAATCTTTCTTCTCATTGAATTAACAGAAAGTGGCTATATATCTATCCTATCTTGTGTGTGTGTGTGTGTGTTTTATTCTTTTTTTTTTTTTTTCCAAAACAAGGGGCTGGGGACATAGCTCAGTGGAATAGTTGTTTGCCTGGCAAAGGCAAGGTCCTGAGCTCAATCCCTGGTACCACCAAAACGAAACAAAATGATCCTGATACTCACATAAGATCCACAGGGTGATGTATATAGTTCCAGGGTAAATCCTGAGGGGATTTGACCTTATCAGATAGCAAAAGTAACATTTTTAGTTATATAAGTCCTTTTTTACTTTGTCTTAACCATTCAGCAGAAAAATGTAACCACGAGGTATAAAAAGTAAAGCTATATTAATATGCTGAGCTGTAAAAGGCTGACGTCAACAACTTTAGACAGTTGTGGTAATAGCTCATTATTATTATGAACTGTTGGGCTACATTGGGCTATTTTTTTGAATTCAAGTACCTACAATCTTTGAACTGGTATCAAATATGAAAAGCTCCCTTAAAGACTTCTCCAAATACAGCTTCTCTAATAGCAGCGGAACATCCATCTCTGAGGAAAAAAAAAAAAAAAAAAAAAAAAAGCAGACATGCTTTTCTTTAGTAGGCAGCAAAAAAGCATTTACAAAATTTTTAAACATCTCTCCTTGTTTTTTTTGAAAAGTTGAAAATTAAGTGCTACTCTCATACTATTCTTTTCTTTCTTCAATTTTTTTAATTATTGTTATATTTTTGGAACTGGGGATTTAATTCAGGCCGTTGTGCTTGCCAGGCAAGTACTTATTCTACTGAGCCATCTTACCAGCACCCATACTCTTCTCAATTTGCCAGTTTTAGGAAACTATAAATGTCATATATCATATAGGGAAATTTCTCCACTATGAGATTTTTATTTTCTTTGTGGCACTGCACTTTGAGCTCACAACCTTGCACTTGTGAGGCAGGCACTTGTGCCATAGAGCTATCTCCCCGGCCCCAAGAGACCCTTAAAAGTGAAGAGAGAACTGTGTTCTTGACGCAAAAGTGCAAAGTCATACTACGGATGTTAAACAATGTGCATCAGACGGAAAGGTGCACATAAACATGGTAATTTTTTAAGGCTTATTTATTGATTTTGTGCAGGGCCTTGATATGTAACTCATACTCGTATTGATCCTCCTGTCTCAGCCTCCCCAGCATTGGGATTGTGGGATCATGCCACCATGCCTGATTTTGGTGGCTGTGGAGCTACATGGTATGTGGAGCCGGAGACTGAGTCTGGGTTCTTGTGCTTGCCAGACAGCCGCTTAGACAGCTGAGCCGCCTCACTGGCTCCCATAATTGGTTTATCTATCTATCTATCTATCTATCTATCTATCTATCTATCTATCTATTCATCTATCTATTTTTGGTGGGACCAGGGTTCAAATTCATGATCTTGCACTTTCCAGGCAGGCACTTGTGCCACAAGGTATCTCCCCAACCCCCCATGCTTGGTATTTTTAAGGGAAAAGATATTTTTAAGAAATTTAGAAAATTAATGTGTATTTGAAAAAAAAAAATCCGCTTGAAATCCTATGCCAATTTGCAGGAAAAAGAAAATACAGCGGCATGAGGAATTGTGAAGTATTTAGAGAAAAACAGTGTTTTAATTGCTGTGCTGAGAGTTTGTATTTTGTGTGTAAGTGTAGCTACTGCAGGCTGGTTCATACAGATGAAAACAGAAGTGCAGGGATCTGAGCGATAGACTGTTGGCCTTATTCTTCTCTTTGTGGGAAAAGTAAAAGGGCAGTACTGACAAGGCAGTGTGCAGTAGGCTTAAGCTGGTAAACAGCAAACTCGGTGGGTTATTACACTCAGGAGTCGTGTTGAAAAGTGTGTCAGAGAAAGTGGCATAAGGTCACTGGCTACTGTGCTTTTGGGAAAACTTTATGTGACAATTAGGTTAGAATTAGCTCTATTCTTGCAAAAAGCCACAACCCCTTAAGGTATTATTAAAGAAAGCTACCTGACTAATCAACCAAACTAGCATTGTGGCCAAGATCCTGGTGTCTCAAGTGGACTGAACCAAGGAATCAGTGAGCTTTCATAATGGGATCTGCATGTGGCCTCATTTGGCCTGCATGGTTCTCAAGTTGCAATTCTGCTGAACAGGGTGAAGGCAAAATTAGAGTGCTTGCTTCCTTGTATGCTTGTAACATTGCACACTTATTTTTATTTGTTGTTGTTATGTGCATCTATTCTTCCAAAGTCTACATAAAGGGATGATACTTGTTTAAAATGTTTTCTGAATTATTTTATAATATTCAATTTTTTTTCCTATTCTCTTCAATGCTTAGCCTCAAGCTTTATTCTCCCTACATGGTTATGAAAAATGCTGAGCTGATGCATGAGATAAATATAAGTGGACATTAACGTGGGATACTTATGACTGTGCAAGAAGAATTCTGAACACTCCAGCTGTAGGCCCTCAGTAGTGTTGTGAGCTTACTGAGCCCAGTTGCTTTGTTGAATTCCACAGCACTCTTCACATTCATTCTAGACCTGGATAACTACATCGTGACTGAATGCCTATTTGAATCAGCCTTTTTAAACCTCCTCTATCATGTTTCAGGTATGGTATATGATCTGTAGACGGACAGTGTCTGATGTCACATCTTAGAGTGTAAAGTCGTCAGAGAGACTAGCCCAAAACTTTGTGTTAAGCAAGTGCATCGCCAGAGCTACGTATAAGGCAGTGTGTAGGCTTGAGAAATGGGCACGGGAAAATGTCCCTAATAAGAAGAAATAAAACACCAAAGTATTCCACTTTAATCTATTTTGGTAAAGATTTACCCAAACAAGAATTTATCTCTTAATGTACTTTTTTTTTTTTTTTTTTTTTTTTTTTTTTTTTTTTTTTTTTTTTTTTTTTTTTTTTTTTTTTTTTTTTTTTTTTGTCTTTTTGAGACAGGGTCTTGCTATGCAGTTCAGGCTGGCCTTGAGCTCGCTTTGGTAGCCCAGGCTGGTCTTGAACTCGCACCAATCCTCCTGCCTCAGCCTCTCAAGTGCTGGGATTACAGGCCTGCGCCACCAGGTCTGGCTCTTAATGTACTTTTATACAGTACTTAAACATACATAAATATAAGGGCTGGCCAAAGAGCTCAGCAGATTAAAGCACCTGCTTAGGTAAACACACAGGCTGGGGATTTACTTCCAGCCTACAGTGCCATCCACACCCCTGGGCTGCACTGAGATGGCCATTGACATTGGGCATGGTGGCACACACCTGTAATTCCAGCTCTTGGGGAGGCTGAAAACAGGCAGATCACTGTGAGTCCGATCTGCATAGTGAGACCGTGTAGA
>PVJA010019313.1:27368-38696 GCA_004027025.1 Myocastor coypus | reverse complement strand
AAAAAAAAAAAAAAAAAAAAAAAAAAAAAAAAAAAAAAAAAAAAAAAAAAAAAAAAAAAAAAAAAAAAAAAAAAAAAAAAAAAAAAAAAAAAAAAAAAAAAAAAAAAAAAAAAAAAAAAAAAAAAAAAAAAAAAAAAAAAAAAAAAAAAAAAAAAAAGGCTATTTCCAAGAGACTGCTCAGTGCATAAAAATCTATCATGCCTCCTGGGAGAGACTTCCAAGTCATTGGCATAGGGCCAAAGTGTAGCAAAAGGTTAGGACCAGCAGTCTATAACACCTTTGCAGTTACCAACCGTGGAGTCAAATCAGGACTGTAATACTAGTGAGGGACTAAAAATGGCATCTGACATGACAGCTGCTCTTATCATGGGGAGGAAAAATTGTATCAAAATTTTTTGTTGGGCTAGAAGATAGCTTGACAGTCTAAGTACCTGCCAGTTTCGATCCTGGTACCTCATGCCATGTGGTCCCAGAACCCCAGGCACGCCAAGGTGACCACTGAAACTGAGTGTGTTGGCACGTGCCTATAATCTCAGTGCTGGGAATGCTGAGACAGCAGAATCATTACAAGTCTGAGCTGCACAGCAAGACTTTACCAAATAAATAAATCATTAATTTTTTTGTGTGTGTTAATTACAAGCAGAGTAGTGTAGGGAAATAAGAAAACCCAGCTGTCTCTTCTATAGCCATTAGTAGAAGTCTTTTGAAAATATACTGGCATAGACCCATCTGCCTGGGAGTGACTGAAACAGAAAAACGGATCCCCACCACCAAGGGTGTTCCAGCCTGGTGAAAAAGGGGCGTGGGCAGTGAGCTAGTTGCTAGGCAGCGGGGCTTCATGTCACTTCAACCTGCCAACCATATAAATAAATGCACTGTAGTTCTCGAGGTCTTTAGGGCAACGGGAGCGAGGGCTACACCTGACCCCAGCTTTCTGTATCTTGTCGTTATTTTTTCACCTTCTTGCTGCCCTTCATGGCCCTCACCCTGGGAAGTTTGAGAGCTGCCCTGGTCGTGGCAATGTTACAGATAGTGAAGTTTGGTAGAAATGTTGTAGACAGACAGGGACAGGCCCTCGAGAGTCTGGGCAGAAGATGAGAACACGTGGCAACTGGTGGGGGGCGGAGGGTATGTTTGTTAAAGGCCAGATCTCCAGACAGGAGAGAGAATGACTCCAGGCACTCCTGTCCCTAGGCTTGCGCAGCAGTGATCCCTGTTCTAAATAGGTATCCATCACCTGGGTGGGGACAGGAAGAGCCCCCTGACCCCCCCTGTCTAGGCAAAGCGCCTGTTCGTTCCATGCACACTTGCTCTGTGACTAGCTTCCCCATTTGATCTCCATTTAATCAGTGCTAACTAAATAATTATACTGATGATTTTATTGGTTCACTATAGTTTTGTCCCGCTTCATGTCCACCTCGTGATTTGCCACTGAATCAAGGTTACCTGTGACTACACTTGTGACCTTATTAGTGGTTTTGCTTCTTGAAAAGTGGCACTTCAGCAACTGACTTGGAATCCCTGCTGTCTCTCTTAGAAGCTTTCTTTCCTCCAGGCTGGGGAGATAGTTTGGGGGCACAAGCGCCTGCCTGGCAAGTGCAAGGTCCTGAGTTCGATCCCCGGTTCTGAGAAAAAAAAAAAGAAAAAGCTTTCTTTCCTCAATATATATATTCCGCCCTGAAGAGAGGGGTAAATAGGCGGGAGAGAGAATAAAAAGAATTAAGATGTTCTATGTGCCTGTACTATTCCCCATGAAGAGCGGAATCATTATGTACTGAAAGGATGTACCATTTTAAAAAATATATTTAGTACAGGGTCTCACTATGCAGCTTGGACTCAGAGATTCTCCTGTTTTCAGCCTCCCCAGCAGTGGGATAACAGGCGCGCGCCACCACGCTGTCTTAGTTACCTTTTGCTCGTTGCTGGAACAAATACCCAACTCTCGAAATGAAGGAAGGAAAGGTTTATTTAGCTCACAGTTACTGGAGGTTTCAGTCCATGTTCGGGTGGCCCAAGGCTGAGAGGAGCAGAGCAGAGAGCATCCAGTTCATGGCAGCGGAACAGCAACAAAATGGTGGCAGAGGTAGCCAGCCAAACACGGTAGCAGAGCAACAGCACCAGCCAGAGCTACAGTCTGTCTCTCTGTCTCTCTTTATATTACATTCAGAGCCGGGCGTGGTGGCTCACGCCTGTAATCCCAGCACTTGGGAGGCTGAGGCAGGAGGATTGATGCGAGTTCGAGACCAGCCTGGGCTACAAAAGTGAGCTCAGGACCAGCCTCAACTGCATAGTGAGACCCTGTCTCAAAAAGAGAAAAAAAAAAAAAATTACATTCAGGCTCTCCGCCTTAGCTCCTGCCATAGGCTACACCCATAATCCCAGAAGTACTTCCACCCATAATCCCATCAGTACTAAAACCCATAATCCCAGGGATCAAGGATCAAGTCTCAAACTCTAGCAGTCCTCGCCCAATGACTCCATGAGGCTTTGGGGGGACAACTAGACATAAACCATAACACACGCCAACAACAAAAACCTTTTAAAACACTAATTTTTTTTTTTTGTGGGGAGGGTGTACCAGCAATCAAACTCAGGACCTTGAGCTTGCCAGGCAGACCCTTATGCTGAGCTACCTTTCCAGCTGGAACTCTATAGTCGCTCCCTCTGTTTTGGTTTCCTGGGGCCACAGAATGTTTGGTACATTCTATCAACTTGAGAATGGCGACCTTTACAAGCTTAACTAAGTGGTGCAGCTGGACACAAACCAGGAGTAGCAGCAGGGGGTTTACAGTGTAAGGGAGGAAAAGAGGCTCGCCCCTCCCCCGTGGCTCTTGTTGCGTTTATGGTCTTCTGCTGCCTGGGAACTGTTGTCCCTGTACCAGGCCACTCTGCCTTGGAGCAAGCTGACTACAGACTGAAACCTTCACAAACTCTGAGCTAACTGGACCTTTCTTTCTCTCTCTCTCTTTCTCTCTCTCTCTCTCTCTCTCTCTCTCTCTCTCTCTCTCTCTCTCTCTCTCTCTCTCTCTCTCTCTCTTTTTCCTCTACCAGGGATTGAACTCAGGATCTTGCGCTTGCCAGGCAAGCACTTATTCTACTGAGCTATCTTCCCCGTTCTTGTCTTAATTTTGAATGTAGGATATTCTGTCTCAGCAACAAGAGAAAAGTAACCAAGACAGGCCACAGTACTGTAGTTTTTCCAGTACCAACATCTGGGTGGCTTCAAACAACAGAAATGTATAGGATATCCTCACAAAGTTACAGCTCAGAGTTTGTAGCCTCAGTCAGATTTTTCCTTGGAACCTCATAATTCTTTGCAGAAACCCCAGAGTTTCACAGAAACCTCAAATATCCTCCTCAGTGTTTTTCTTTTTTGGAGGTGTGGTGGGGGGCGTTGGCAAGTAGCCAATCCAGGAGCGTTATTCAGTTGTCCTTGCTGATGATTGGGTGCCTATAGCCATCTGCACAGTGGTAGGAGCATCCCTGCTTCCCAGGAGGTTGCTGTACTTGTTGTGGCTCTTCAGTGTTCCTGGTTCTTTCTTTATTTTAAATTAATTAATTAATTAATTAATTAATTGTTTGTCTTTTTGAGACAGGGTCTCCCTATGCAGTTCAGGCTGGCCTTCAGCTCACTCTTGTTAGCCCAGGCTGGCCTCGAACTCATACTGATCCACCTGTCTCAGCCTCCCAAGTGCTGGGATTACAACCGTGCGCTACCACACCCGGCTGTTCCTGGTTCTTTCTTAAAGCCCAAAGTCCATAAGATGTCACCACATGCCATGCACCTTTTAAGGCTATGTCAGGGACCTGGCCAAGATCCCTGTCTGTTTCAGGGGAGTGGTGAAGGATAACGTAACAGGCAGAGACAATTTAGTAATACATGAAAAAGGGGCTGAGAGACCCATGCCTCAGGCTGGGCAGTGACAAAGACTTCACTGGACACTACTTTATTAGCCACGTGCATGGGGAGGGGTAGTGAGGATTCTAGAATCTGTAGTAGAGGTACAGTGGGCTGGCAAAAGAACAAAGCAGCCTTGCAAAGTTGAGACAAGTGCCATAAGGAAACTTGGTTTCCCCAGGCAAAACTTTGACCACTGCTGCTCCATGGCTTTAACGACCTTTGTTGTCCTCAGCAGGCCTGACCCTGTGCTCTGTGCATAGAATATTTAGTTAGGGCTTAAATTATAAATATAGGCATTTTTCTGGCCGTATCTGAGACTTCCAGTCTTCTCAGAACTCAGAGTTGCTCTAGGAACATAATCCCGGAGGCTTGGGTCCCATGGTATTCTGCCAGAGTTCTGCGGGCTGGACGTCTGAGACCCGGGTGTGGGCAGAGCCATCGCCAGTGGTGGCAGATGGGAACCCTCCCAGCTTCCGGGTGCTCGCAGCCGGCCTCTCTGTCATGGGCCTGTGCTTGCAGGGTTCTGGTCTTCATCTCCATCCCCATACAGCCATCTTCTCTCCTGACTCTACAGTCTACATGGCACTCTCTAAAGACTCTAGAAGGAGCCTAACAGCTGTATTCTAACTTTATGATGTCTGGAAAGACCCTATTTCCAAATATGGTTGCATTCTGAGGTGCTGGAGTTATGATTTCAGCATGTCTTCTTAGGGGACAGAATCTTCCCCCGTAATACTCTAATCTATGTGCCATCCAATAATATTCTTTTTTTTTTTAGGACCGGGGTTCAAACTCATGAGCTTGCACTTGCCAGGCAGGCACTTGTGCCAAGGAGCTATCTCCCCAGACCCCTTATAATATTCTAAAATTGATAACAACAATCTTATTTATCTTATCATCTCTTAGTTATCTTTTTTTTTTTTTCAGTATCAGGGGTCAAACTTGGGACCTTGTTCTTGCCAGGCAGGCCCTTATGCCACCGTGCTATCTCCCTGGCCCTCTTAGTTATCTTTCTCATTGCTGAGACAAAATACCTGACACTCAAAGTTAAAGGCAGAAAGGTTCACTTAGCTACTGCTTGTAGAGGTTTCAGTTCATGGTTGGTTGACTCTACGGCAGGGTGTTGAGGCAGAGGAGGGCAGGAGCTGGAGAAACAAGCAAGGGGGACAAGACGCGCCTCCTTCTGTCTTTATGTTGTATCTAGGCTACTGAGATTAGTGCGGCACCAAAACAGTCAGTGAACTGATCCAGTAGTCACACACCCTTCATCCCAGCATCACACGAGCTAGATCCAGCTATCTCTAAAATGCTCCCTCCAAGGCTTTGGGGGTGCATTTAGACACCAGAGATACCAATGTCTGTCTGCCTTCCTTCCTTCCTTCCTTCCTTCCTTCCTTCCTTCCTTCCTTCCTTCCTTCCTTCCGTCCTATGTACTTGGTACAGGGTCTACAGGGTCTCACTACCTAGATCAGCCTCCTACTGATCCTCCTGTTTTCAGCCTCTCAAGTGCTGGGATTACAGGCACGCACCACCACACCCAGTGTCAATTGCAGTCTCAGTGCCCCCTGAGGGTGGGGCTGGCATAGCATGCCGGGGATCAAACCCTGGCCACTGAGCTCTGCCTAAACAGGCGCTTTAGTCCCCTGAGCTCTCTGGCCATCCAACAATGTCTTCCAAATGTCACTTACTTTACAGTTATTTATCTCTTAAGTCCCTCCCTCCCCCCAACACTGATCACACTGAGGACAGAGCTAGTTTTATTTCACTTTTGTCCCCTGACACTGGTTAGTAAATGGCCAGGCTGCAGCTCCCTTCCTCAACTCAGGATGGTTGCATCAGGCTAAAGAATATGCTGCCTGGGGCCCGGTAGGATGGCTCAGTGGTCTAAAGCACCTGCTTAGGAAAGCTTAGGCCGCTGCAGGGACCGCGGTTCGATCCCCAGCACCACGTGCTGTGCCAGCCCTGCTCTTAGGGCAGACTGAGCCAGACATCAAAATAAATAAACAGCAAAAGTTCTGAAATAAGAAAAAAAAATTTCTTTAAAGAATATGCTGCCTGCCTGGCACACGCACGGCGAGTGCCTGGTGCTTTTAGCTCTTTGCTTGATTCATTTCTTGAAGGAATATAGATCCAAAAGATGGCTAGCTGAAGGGGCCATTGCAGCCTGCCTTGGGTGGGTCAGTATTTAGGTTTTCTGAGAGGGAATGATGTCTTTGCCCTCTGAGGGAACAGCCTTATTTGTCCCCAGTTTACAGCTTTCCTTCTCTTCTCCATTTCAGCACTCTGATGACCTCTGTAGTGACAGTTGCTATGGAAATATTTTAGTGTTTCCCGCGGTGTTGGGTGGTGTTCCCGGAGCTGTCATTAGTGCAGATTTATGACGATGCCTGGGCCTCGGGTTTCATTTTCATGCTAGTTTTCTGGTGCAGTAACTGGTTGTCATCAGGGAAGTGATGCGCATTTACTTTGCAGAGTGTGACTTACTGGATTTTTTTCTCCCTCCATTGTTCCTGAAGTGCTTGTCGTCATTTTAACTACTCAGCTGATGACTTCACAGAACATGATGCCAAAGCCAGGGTCATTGTTTTTGTCAATGAATTAATGGATAAACATACCCAAGCCTGGTAGCAGCATGCTGGGGGTGTCTCCAGACACCACGGTACTGGGCACCGAATACATTACCTTCAATTGAGCTACATTTCCAGCTCTTTTTTATTTTTTTATTTTGAGACATGGTCTTGCTAAGTCACTACATTGCTTAGGGTGCTGGAAGTTACCATCCTCCTGTCTCAGCTTCCCTGAGTGTTAGGGCACCAGGTAAGCACCACTGTGCCTGGAGGGGATGAGAGTATGTAATCCATGGGTAGAGAAGAGACAGCCTGGTTATCTGGAAGCTCAGGCCTTAGCCTCCTGTGCAACACAGAATAAATACTAGTCGTACATGTCCTACCTACGCAAGGGGATTGTCACGAGGGCGTGGAGTTCACCCATGTGAAAGCAATTTGTGAGCTATGCAGTGTGAAATGCTCAGAAATGTCATTGTCATTAATCTTAATGGCCCTGGGTCTGCCTTTCTCGTGGGTAAACATAGGGAATCAACTTAATCTGGTCAAGGCATGGCTTGGACTCTCCTGAACCGCCCAGCGGACACTCAGGTCATTGTTCAATGTGGCATTTTCAAGGCCACCAGGCTGCCTGTTAACCTCTTACGTCACTTTTGGTTTACAGAGGAGAGAAATTCGCAGTCTGATTGCACCAATAGGCAGAAGAGGAAGAGAAATCTTGATTTCTTGGAAATTTTTGCAAATTATTTCTTTGATGCAACTATAGCTCGTTCATCACAGTGGCATGTCCGAGTGCGATTTTCTTCCTCCAAAAGTTTTGGTTTTGCAAAGATTTTGCTCTAGAGCAGATAGTGAGACATTTACTAGACTATACTCAGACACTGTGAATTTGGTAATTCCAGGAAAAGTTCTGAAAGCATCTGGTAATTTGATGTATTTGTTTTAGATTTTTAAGCTTTTTTTTGTACTGGGGATTTTATTTTATTTTATGTATTTAGGACAGGGTCTACGAGGTCTACAGAGTCTCACTACGGAGATAAGACTTGTAGTGACTCTCCTGTTTTCAGCCTCCCAAAAGCTGGGATTATAGGCCCGTGCCACCATGCCTAGTCTCAATCATCGTCTCAATATGCTCTAGGGGTGGAGCCACTATAGTACACCAGGCAATGAACCCGGCCCCTGTGCTCTGCCTAAGCAGGTGCTTTAGTCTGCTGAGCTATCTGGCTGGCCCTTGTACTACGGATTTTAACTTTGGACTTTGTGTGCTTACCGCAGGTGCACATGCCACTGAGCTATATTCCCAACCCTTATTTTAGTTTCTTTCTTTCTTTTTTTAAAGTTATCAATTTATTCCAGCTATGTTCTAGGAATTTATGTCATGGCAATTAAATAACATTTGCTATAAATAATTCCCTGCATGACAATTCTGGATATATTTATTATGCAGCTTCTCTTGACATTTTAAAAATTTGTTTATTTGGAGCTAAATTTGTGAGTGAAACGCAGTTGGTTTCTAGAGACTGACTTGTGATGGCAGCTTTAGATTGACCAGAGGTGAAGAAACAAAGTGACACTTGAGAGGGGGAGGGAACCCAACTTTACTATGCCAGCGGGTTCAGGGGAGCTTTGTGCACCATTGTCTGAACCCTAAGCCTTTGTTGGGCTGTCTTACATAGAAGTTTCAGGCGGGAACCTGCAGGCTGAATTAGAGAGGCAGAACTGGGCATGGTTAACATGGGGAGTTTGAGGGGCCCGGCAGGATGGCTCAGAGGTCTAAAGCGCCTGCTTGGGAAAGCTTCGGCGGCTTCAGGGACCACGGTTCGATTCCCGGCACCACATGCTGTGCCAGCCCTGCCAGCGGGGCGGGCTAAGCTGGCCATAAAAATGAGTGAATAAACAAATAAAGGTTCTGAAACAAGAGAAAAATAAATAAAATAAAAAATTCTTTAAAAAAAAAACGTGGGGAGTTTTAGATGAGGTGTGTACTGAGATTTTAGAAGTGTGCTATCAAAGCAAGATAACAGAAACTAAAGGAGACGGTTGCTTTGTGTAAGCTATCCATTTAGGTCTTTTTTCTTTCTTTCTTTTTTTTTTTTTTTTTGTGGGACCAGGGTTCGAACTCACGACCTTGCACTTGCCCAGCAGGCACTTGTGCCTCGGAGCTATCTCCCTAGCCCTCTTTCTTTTTTCTTTTCTTCTTATTTATTTATTTATTTTTTAATGTATTTGGTACAGGGTCTCACTGCACAGCTCAGTGGTCCTCCTGTTTTCATCCTCCCCAGCACTGGGATTCCAGGCGTGTGCCACCATGCCTGGACTCTGTCACTGGGCTGTGAGGCCTGTGGGACCAGGAATTGAACCCTGGTGCCTGCGCTTGACAAAGTAGGTGCTGAGTTCACTGAGCTATCTCACTGGCCCTTGTGTCGTAAGTTTTGGTTTCTCAAAGTTCTATTTTCCTTGTCAGACTCGTTTTCCACATGCCAGCAGACCTCTCCCAGCTGCCTTTCCGCTGCCAGCATGTGGTCCAGCACTGCTTCAGAGTACTGTCAGGTCACAGTTAGCTCATCAGTAACAGGAAGTGGGCTTCCTGCCGCGCCCACGAAGGTAGGATGAAGTCACATCATTTGATTTTTAAATTATAAGAAAAGGACAGATAAATGAAACTGCAGCTTAACTAGTTTTCAGGCTCAGAGCTGTTATCCCCATGAGGCTGAGTAAAGAAGACACCCGGAGACCCAGGAAAGCCTGCAACTTGCATGGTGTCACAAGGCCAGGGCTAGAATTTCTCCTTAAATACCCTGAGCTGCCGAATGAGTCAGTGTGAGCCCGCCCCGGGCCCGGCTGCAGGGAGATGGCCAAAGCTTCTCCGCTGTGGGCAGTTCCACTTATCCCAGCCCCTCAACGTGGCCTCTCTGCCACGTGGATAAGCCTATGTCTGGGCTTTTAGATTTTGTATATCAATTCCCCGCTACTTTGGTGTCTAGGAAATAATCACAGAAAGTCTACTGAGTTAAAAATGAAGGGCTCTGGCCGGCAGGATGGCTCAGTGGTCTAAAGCGCCTGCTTAGGAAAGCTTGGGCCGCTAGAGGGACCGCGGTTCGATTCCCCGGCACCACATGCTGCGCCAGCCTTGCCCTCAGGGCAGGCTGAGCCAGCCATGGAAATAATAAATAAATAAACAAACAAACAAAAAGTTCTGAAACAAGAAAAAAAAATTAAAAAAAAAAAAAAAAGTGAAGGGCTCGCAAGATAGCTCAGTGGAATAAGGACCTGATTAGGCAAGCTCAGGGATCAGGTTCGATTCCCAGTACCACATGTGGCACGAGCCCCACACCCAGGCACACTGCACTGGAGAGCAAGACTGGGTGTGGTGGAACTCGCCTGTAATCCCAACGCTGGGGAGGCTGAAGACAGGAGGACCTCTATGAATCCAAGCTGCACAGTAAGACCCTGTACCAGATAAATAGAACAACAGCAGCAACAGAAAATGTGAAGAACTCCTTTTGCTAAGGTGCTATAAATGTCAGCTCTGAAAACAACAGTTTTCAGTTATACTAATTAGTTTCATAATTTTTGTGGTCACAGTTATTTACGGAATTGAACATCTGTTTCAGACCAAGTCTGATATTAAACACACAGTCCAGAGTGCAGATTTGATTCAGTTACATGGATAAAAACTCACCCAAAATGTGTTCTCCATAAATTCGCTAGAGAAGTTATTGACTTCAGGTTGACTTATCTACTGTGATTCCCCAACTTCACTTCGGATATATATATATGCACTTCATTAGAATAACATTTTTATGGGAGATATATATATATATATATATATATATATATATATATAGTTTATTTGGTCATAGCTTCTACTTGTCAGTTCAAAACCTTTTTTTTTCAATTTTTGACTGGTGTCGATTTGGTTTCAATCACTAGGCCTTGAATTCTGCATTAGTGAAATGGGTATAAAAATCAAAACCCAGGATAGGGAGATAGCTCAGTGGAATAAGTGCTTGCCTGGCAGGTGCAAGTTCCTGAGTTTTATCCCTGGTACCACCAAAAGAGAGAGAGAGAGAGAGAGAGAGAGAGAGAGAGAGAGAGAGAGAGAGAGAGAGAGAAGAAGAAGAAGAAGAAGAAGAAGAAGAAGAAGAAGAAGAAGAAGTAAAACCCAGACAATAGTGTAAAATTCTGCAATGATTAGTGGAAAAGTGAAAACGTGCTAAACATGGCCTAGTATACAGCAAATAATAAACCAAATATTTTTATTGTTGAAGATGTAAACTTTGAGGTCATTAAACCTTTGATAGACTAGTTCTTTAGCCACAAAGAGCAGATATCTTCATGTGTTGGGGAAAGCTATTAAGAGGTACACAAGGCAAATGTCAAGTGAGGTTCAAAATTTCAAGGTCAAGGTGCACAGTGCCTTGTGCAAGAGCAAGGTCCTGAGGTCAATTCCAAGTACTAAAAATAAATAAAATAAAATAAAGAATAAAATGTAAGGGGCCCGGTGGGATGGCTCAGTGGTCTAAAGCGCCTGTTTTGGAAAGCTTGGGCGGCTTTAGGGACTGCGGTTCGATCCCCGGCACCACATGCTGCACCAGCCCTGCCCTCGGGGTGGGCTGAGCCAGCCATGAAAATGAGTGAATAGGCTGGGTGTGGTGGCTCATGCCTGTAATCCCAGCACTTGGGAGGCTGAGGCAGGAGGATCAGTGTGAGTTCGAGACCAGCCTGGGCTACAAAAGTGAGCTCAAGGCCAGCCTGAACTACATAATGAGACCCTGTCTCAAAAAGACAAAAAAAAAAAAAAAAAAAAAAAAAAAAAAAAAAAAAAAAAAAAAAAAAAAAAAAAAAAAAAAAAAAAAAAAA
>PVJA010019313.1:10571-27268 GCA_004027025.1 Myocastor coypus | reverse complement strand
CTGTCTCTATTACCATTTTCCCCCATGGGAGGCATTTATTCTCTATTATGATAATTTGAGTGTAAGTATTGCAGTTTGTTAAAAATAATTGGCTGTGGAGATGGCTCAGTGGCCCAAGTGTCTGCTTTGCTGGTGTAAGGTCCTGAGTTTGATCACTGGCACCATTAAAAAAAAAAAAAAATCAAGCAGAAGGACACAAACTAGTAAGGCTACAAATGGAAGCCAAGATGAAATCCAGGTATATAAAGAGGCGATGGAGAGATTACGCCTAACTGTGTTCTAAAAGATCTGGGATTCTCACACAGTGAAGACACTGTGGCAGGGCTGTGGCAAAGGAACTGTCACTGAGCCACGGAAATGTGGCCCAGTAAGAGAGGATGGGAGCAGAGGCCTTGCAGTCTGCACAGCCTTTCCTGAGCTTTAAAAGGATAACAGACATTTTTCTGGCTCCGCATTCTGACTGCAATGGCTCTGTGAGCCCTGTTCAAGTTGAGGGGATGAGAGGTTCTACGTGTCCTGTACGCTGCAAGTGTTGGGCAGGGAGTGCTAGCCGGTCACTTTCCTTTCTGGCCCTAAGAAATGACCTTATGACATTTGTTTTCCATCAGAAAGGTAGCCAAAAGCTGGGCACAGGGGCACACGCCTGTAATTCCAGCACCTGGGAGGCTGAGGCAGGAGGATCGGTGGGAGTTCGAGACCAGCCTGGGCTACAGAAGTGAGCTCAAGGCCAGCCTGAACTGCATAGCGAGACCCTGTTTCAAAAAGACAAAAATGAAAAAAAGAAAAAGAAAAGAAAGATAACCAGATTGCCCACTGGGGTGCTCACATCACTGTGCAGACCTTGCCACTCCCCGTAGGCTGGGATAGTACTGGATGTTGGAGCCAAACGACAAAGAACCTGTAATGTGAGCCTTGAGGCATGAAGATATCATAGACTGAATAGTCTGACATGTTATCAAAATGTCTGTGCATATAAGGTTCAAGAAAAGTCTACCAAAGAACTAAAGCTAACATCCTTGGTAGCAAAGTAGACTGCAGGCTGGAGAGATAGCTCAGCCGTCTAAGTACCTGCCTGGTAAGGGCAAAGATGTGGGATCATTCCCTGGCTCGTGTGCTGTGCCGACCAGAAAAACTGGGCATGGTGGTACATATCTGAAGTCCCAGTGCTGGGAGGCTGGACAGGAGGACCATAAATAAAAGATTAAAAAAATAGATGACACTCTGGCACTGTCTTTCTTTCTTTCTTTCTTTCTTTCTTTCTTTCTTTCTTTCTTTCTTTCTTTCTTTTTCTTTCTTCTTTCTTTCCCTTTTGCAGAACCGGGGATTGAACTCAGGACCTTGCACTTGCCAGGAAGACACTTGTGCCCCTGAGCTATCTCCCCAGCCCCAGCACTCAGTATTTGTTCTAGTAAGTTTTTTTCTATATACATGAGATATTAGGGCATTTTGAGACTTTTTTTTTTTTTGTATCATAACTCTGGATTATCAACATTTTTAAGAAAAATTTCCCCCACCTTCATACATGTAATTTTAAAAAATTTTATCTTGACAATGGGAAGATAAAGATCTATAATTCTGTCAAAGGCTGCAGTTTGTGGGGGGAAGGCAAAAGAGGCAAGGAGAACGCAATATCAACTGCTAAATGCCAATTGTCGAGGCAAGAAAGCCAAGCTAGACTTAAAAGATACCATCACGGTTGTTATTATAGTGACGCTTCAGTTGTTTTATTTATATATTTGGTACTGAGGACCGAACTCAAGACCTTGTGCTTACCAGGCAGCAGGTTAAGCCACTGAGCTGTCTCCTGGTTCTGTACTTCAGTGGTTGAACTCAATTCATTCCAAATTTATGTCCGAATAGTGAAAAGTTCTAGAGTTAAATTTATTTTTGTCACAATAAATAATGGAAAGCCGGGCGTGGTGGCACACACCTGTAATTCCAGCACTCGGGAGGCTGAGGCAGGAGGATTGGTGTGAGTTTAAGACCAGCCTGGGCTACAAAAGTGAGCTCAAGGCCAGCCTGAAGTGCATAGCGAGACCCTGTCTCAAAAAGACAAATAAATAAGTAAGTAAATAAATAAATAATGGAAAACCAAATAATTGGATCTGAGACCTAAAAATTACACTTATAAATTCACTTTCCTAGGACTTCAACAAATTTCTCGATTACTTATTTCTTTAACACTATTGTGGTTTCAGTTTCCCTCTATATTGCTGCTATCACTGAGTTTCTTTGGAGCTGTGGTTGTGTTATTTTACACAAATAAACATGTAAGTCCCCCCAGGATGGATGTTTGAGCTCACTGAATCACAGACTGTTGACGGGAGAGGGTGGTACTTAGACACTGAAGTACCAGACGCGACTCCCTCTTATTTTTTCAAATTTGTGTTTTTTTTTTTTTTTTTGTCTTTTTGAGACAGGGTCTCACTGTGCAGTTGAGACTGACCTTGAGCTCACTTTTGTAGCCCAGGCTGGTCTTGAACTCACACCAATCCTCCTGCCTCTGCCTCCCGAGTGCTGGGATTACAGGCGTGAGCCACCACGCCCGGCTAAATTTGTGTTTTTTTATGTATTTGGTACAGGGTCTCATTACACAGCGCGGACTCGTAGTGGTCCTCCTGTTTTCAGCCTCCCCAGTGCTGGGATTACAGGATGCGCCACCACATCCAGTCTCTGCAGCGGCTCAGTGAGCCCTGGACAGAGGCCGGTGTGGCACATGGGGCCATGGACCGAACCTTGGTCCCTGTCCTTGCCTAAGCAGGCAGTTCATCTGCTGAGTTAGCTCGCCAGCCCAGTTGTTTTGAACTTTGCTGTTTGAACCATGGCAAGTTGGAGCTTGGCACCACTTGATGCTCAAGGTTTCAGGTTACGTAATGCACTATTTTTTATTTTTATTATTATTTTTTTTCATGTTAACCAGTATGAATTTTATTTGCCATAACACCACAGGAAGGGCACTAATGTGTTTTCAAGGGACTCTTGGTGACATAATTGCATTTCCTTTTTTTTGTTTTGTTTTGTTTTTCTGAGACAGGGTCTTGCTATGCAGTTGAGGCTGGCCTTGAGTTCACTTTTGTAGCCCAGGCTGGTCTCAAACTAACATCAATCCTCCTGCCTCAGCCTCCCGAGTGCTGGGATTACGGGTGTGAGCTATCACGTGTGGCCTGCATTTCCTAAGAAAACTGCTCTCCTAGCAGAAACCAAGGAGCAGCACTTCAGGCAGGGAGTCTAGGAAAACATGTCTACAGGAAGCAGGATAGCACCACAGACCGTGAATCAGTGAGACGAGGCAGACAAGGGGGGTGAGTTCCAAAAGACGTAAGGGGCAGAAACAGTGGAGGGAGGGTGACCGGTGTCCCCGGAGACTTCCCTAATTTTCCCTGTTTTTCTTCTCGCTTGAAAGACTCCTCAGTCTGTCAGTGAAATTCTACAAAAGGAGGGCTATGGGCTTACAGCAGTGCAATGCCTGCCAAATAAGTACAAAGTCCTGGGCTCCATCCTCAGCACTGAGAATAAAGTAAAGTAAATTAAGAAAATTCTGAGTTGGCCTCCTGTCTAGCAGCTCTGTTCTCTCTGCTGAAGCGACACACGGCTCAGCTTTTTCCATGTTACCTCGAGCTCTGGGTAGCTGAGCAACACCAGAGAAGCACAGGCACTGTCCTCACAAAGGACACATCAATGCCTCCGACCCTCTGCAGACCCAAGAAGGCGGGGTCCCGCTGCCAGGCCTCCCGGTCCACCAGGAGGGCCTTCAGCCGGGTTTGCTCCGTTTCCAGAGTGACAAAGTCTCCTCAGACAGATGCCCTGGGGCTTCCACGGCCATGACTCGTCCCTTGGTGCACTTTCTGCAGACGTCATTTCCCAATGCACTATTTTTTAAAAACTCTAATTTTCCCTGGAACTTGTGTCTGAATGAACTGAAATGTTTTTACTTCACTGCTCACCCAGGACTGCTCTCTTCCTGAGCTGCCAAGGATCTGAGCCCCGTGTTGGATAGGACAGGGGCTCCATTGAGGTTCTCATGGAAAAATGGCCCCAGACCTTCTCCCCTTGGGGTGAGGGAGCTTCCCTTCACATCCATGAGATGGGTAACAAGAATGTCTGTACAACCGTGTTCATACCAGCCAAAAAAAAAATTTTTTTTTGTCTTTTTGAGACAGGGTCTTGCTATGCAGTAGAGGCTGGTCCTGAGCTCACTTTTGTAGCCCAGGCTGGTCTCGAACTCGCATCAATCCTCCTGCCTCAGCCTCCTGAGTGCTGGGATTACAGGTGTGAACCACCACGCCCAGCTTATACCAGCAAAAATTTAAAACCACTGACACATCACGTTGGAGTGAATCAGTCTGCTGTCCTGTATTTTATAGTAGAGTGTTATAGATCAAGGACAAAGGAAGAATTAGAGCTCCATGTTTCCAAACTAGATAAATGTTTAAAAAAACATGTAATTGAGCAAACAAAGAAAGCAAACAGATTTCCTAAGATTAGAAACTCAGGAGCTAGAGAGATACCTCAGATGCATGAGCATCTACCTGGCAAGCGCAAGGACCTGAGTTCGATCCCCAACCTCACCCGTTGTGTGGTCTCAGCCCGGATGCCTAGGTTTGCTGTCTTGGCCTCAGCTTAGTGGCGCATGTCTGTAACGCTAGGTAGCACTTGGGACATTGAGCCAGAAGGATCTGCACAAGTTTGAGACCAGCCTGGTGGCTACCAAAGTGAGTACAAGGTCAACTCAAGCTGCATAGTGAGACTGGAGAGACAGAGGGAGAGAGAGAGAGAGAGACAGAGGGAGAGAGAGATAGAGACAGAGGGAGAGAGAGAGAGATTAGACATCTATCCCCAAACCCTATATTACCACAAGCCCTCTTCCAGTCTACCTGCTGACATCACCCCAATTTCAGCTTGCGTGGACCTAACCAGAATGAAAGCCAGCTTTTTCTTCACCTCCACCTTTAACATAATAATACAAAATTAAAACAAAAACAATACCATACACACACGCACGTATATACACTGTAAGACAATAAGGAAAGGAGAATAGGTATAGTTATAACGGGCATATCTTCATTTCTACTGTAGCAAATTGTGAGTGGGGCAATGATCCATAAAATATAACTTGTCTTTTTCATATAAGTCAAACAAGTAAAAGAAGAATGGGGGAGAAAGAGGGAAAAAGAATGTGAAAAACAGAAAGAGGGAAGAGGAAAAGGGGAAGTTGATGTGGAAGGCGAGCCCACCAGAGGCCCCGGGAGGCCTGTGGCTCCGGTAGCAGTGGCTGAAGTGTGGGTGTCCCCCGGAGGCAGTGTCCTTGCTGTGGGGTGCTATTGGGAAATGGTGAAACCTGTAGGAGACAGGACCAGACGACACAATGGTCAGTGGGGTGTGTGCCCAAAGGCGGTTGTGATGGTTTGTGTCTAGGTGTCCCTCCAAAGCCTCGAACAGTTATGGGGTGGTCTTCCAGAGGTTGTGAGTAATTCATGATCCAGCGCTGGGATAATGGGCGGGGCGTCGGTGCTATACCTAGCCCAGGGCGGAGAGCCTGAACGCAGCCTAAGAGAAACAGACTCTCTCTCAGTGGCCGTTGCTGCCACTCCTCGCTTTTGCTCTTGCTGTTTTGCTGTTTTCTGCTGCCATGAACTGCTTCCCTCTGCCATGTGGCACGCTGCCTTGGAGCCGGCTGAGTATGGCCTAAAACTTTCGCTAACTGTGAGCTAAATAAACCTTTCCTTCCTTCGCTTTGGGTGTTGAATACTTTGTCTCGGCAGTGAAAGAAATGGAACTGAGACAGAATTACTGGGACCTCGTCCTTCCTCTTTCTATCTTCCCTCCCTGAGCCTCCTACCTGACCTGCTCCTATCCTACCACCTCCCCCTGCCACGAGGTTCTGTGCTGTCCCACACCCAAAGTGGCTGGAGCCTCTGAAACTGTGGGCCAGTAAGGCAACTCCCTACCGAGACAATTAGCTCGAGTATTAGTCTTGGGCCAGAAAGCTGCCTAGCAGCTTAGCACCACCGAGCCTCAGAATGAAAGGAGGGGAGACTGAGAATATGTGTCTGAGGCCAGAGTGAATGTCCCGTGGGAAAAGCAGAGGAAGGTGAAAGGGCAGGAAGATGTTCTTTCACATTGGGGGGACTCATTAATTCATTCAGTACAATGCTTTTACTAACCACAAGTGCCTCTCCCCTGGTCCTAAGGCACAGTTGTGGACAAAACAGCTAAAAAAAACACCCTTGTGCAGCCTAGGTGCTTGGCAGGCAAGTTCTTGCTGCGTCCAGCTGTGGGGAGAGGCTGAAACCGGAAATACTTTGGTCCTGAGAAAAGCATCTTGCCTGAGACAATTCTAGTTATCAGTCGCTAGGCAACCCTGTGTCTTGTGATACTAACTTTGCAAAAGTATAAATAAACGGCCTTATAGTGAATGTCTAGTCCTCTCTTTGTACTTGGAAAGAGCCCATTTCCCCGGAGCTCAGCTTTGGTCTTTTGTCTGTATTTTCTAAATCCCTTCACTGTATTTTCCCAGGACCACCGAGAGCTGCTCTGGTTTACAACATCCAGCCTCTTTGGGCATGAGCTTTGCAGGCGGGCACCCAGGGAAGGGGAACAGTCTGTATCTGGTGAATGCTACTAGACAAGGGGTCTCCAAGAAGCTCACCCTTCGGGGAGGGAAGGCATTCGTGCAGCTTAGTGTGTGGAGGCATGCACGGGGTCTCCTGGGGACACAGAGGAAGAGATGGGGTGGCAGGGATTGTTGGGAGCCGGCTTCTGCTTGGCGATGGACTTGACAAGTTGGAAGACCATGATGGTGACTGAGTCGGCATCAGCTGATTAGCCTGGATTATAAAGATCCTGCCTGTGAAGCGTTGTGCCTAAGCTTGCCTCAGCTTCGGGTCCTAGGAAGAGGCTGCATCCCCCGGCGTCTCAGCCCTGTGTGTACCTTCTTAGCATCTGCTGCCGCTCTTAGAAATTCATTCCACTGCCTCGATCTAGTTTGCCATTTTGAAAAACAAGCTATCCTGTTGGAAGTTATTCTAGGATTGGAGTTGTGGCTCAGGGCTGGAGCACTTGCTTGGCATGTCTGAGGCCCTGAGTTCGATTCCCTAGTACCACCTAAAACTTATTTTGTACATAATATATAACCTCATTTGTAACCACAATGTGTTTTTTTTTGGTTATTATTATTATTATTATTTTTTAACAGAATCAGAGATTGAACTCAGGTCCTTGCGTTTGTCAGGCAAGCACTTACTCTACTGAGCTATCTCCCTAGCCCCATAACTGCAATGTTTTGAGAAGAGCTGTGTACCAAATGACTTGATACTAAAAAACACAAAGGGCCAATGAGATAGCTCAGTAGACTAAGTGCCTGCTTAGGCGAGCGCAAGGACCAGGGTTTGATCCCCTGAACCACATCCTGCACTGAGCCGGCTACCTAGACTAGGCAATGTGGCACATGCCTAGACTCCCAGCGCCGGGGAGGCTGAAAACAGAAGCCTCACTATGAGTCCGAGCTGTGCAGTGAGACCCTGTACCAAATACTTAAAGAAACAGAAACACACCTGAGTATCTGGGCCTTTCTAGGGGATACAATATCATACAAAATCTGGACACGCTGTTGGCTATGACATTTCCTTTTTTTCTCTTTATCTCTTCTGAGGCCTGAAGAATACAGTAGGAAAAAAGGAGTCAAGGATGAGTGGGTGGCTTCTGCATCCAGGAAGGAAGCAGGAGAATCAGGGAGGAAGAGCACGGCTAAATTTTTGAAGCAGCCAAGGGAGTAAAAGGCCTGTCTCCCGCACTGCTCCGGAACACTGGCGAATATTTTCCTTTGTACTGATATAATGACACAAATTTTTAAAAGATGTCTGTATTCACTCAAGGTGGTTTTTGTGCATACTTATGGCCCTAGCGGTGTGGTCTGAAGCTTCTGTTAAAAGCAGTAGATTACTTCTGCTTACCGCATTTGTTCTGCTACACAAAGGAGTGGAACACCGCCTGTGAAACCCCAGGCCTAAGTCACTGAAGTCCCCGTACTAGAGGTTTGGGTCCCAAGACAGCTTAATTCACGATTCCAAGTTCTGTGTTAGGAAGGACCTGAGCTTGGTAGAGGTGTAACATGTGGGAAGCCACACATTGGACCTGGAAAATTGGTCGGCTTATTTTCCTCCTTTGTTTTTATCTATTTATTTGTAACCGTAAACTGTGTTCTCTAGGAGAAAAAGAAAATTCCTGTTTCACACACTTTCAGTTCTCAGGTGAGGTGATTCGCTTTCAAGCTGCAGGGAACCTGTTTATAGACGACTGGAGAAATGTCTGTCAGTGTTTTGAACACAGAAACCCTTTGTCCTCAGAACCCAATTCATCCTTGGGAGAACTTCTGGGCTTCCGTGACTGCGGAATAGATCCATGCTGGGCAGAAATCTTGGCATGCTTTTCTGGACCACTATGTGACTGATTGGGTGAATTTTGATTTGCATAGTGTGTTGGTTACTTTTCTCTGGTTGATGAGAAAACATATCCAATACCCAAATTTAAGGAAAGAAAAGTTTAGTTAGCTCACAGCTTGTGGAGGTTTTAGTCCCTATTCAGCTGGCTCCAAGGCGGAGTGGCACATGGTGGCACAGAGCAGCCGTTCACGGTGGAGGTAAAGAACAAGAGCAAATGGGAGGAGACCTGGCCAAATAGCTCAACAGATTAAAGAGCCTGCAAGCAGGTACAGGAATCAGGGGTTTGATCCCTGGGCCTGCCATGCTGGCCCTGCCCCCAGAGCATGCTGAGACAGCAGTTGAGACTGGGTGTGGTGGCACCCTGTAGACCCTTCCCTAAAATATAATAATAATAATAATAATAATAATAATAATAATAACAATAAATAAGAGCAAATGGGAGGCGTAGCGGCAACAGCAAGCCCGTCTGTCTCCCTTATGGAGTGTTTAGGCTGTCCATACTAGGCTAGGCGTAGCACTCACACCTGACCTGTAATCCCAGCACTGGATCATGATCTCAAAATCATTATAGCAGATTTCCAGTTTTCAAACTGTTAAATGATAGTATTTTGCTCAGTGTTTAAGATGTTTCCACTGCTATGGAAGAGACATTGTTGAGAATTACAGTACTTATTACAAGAAAAAAAAAAAAAAAAAAAAGCCAAGAAAAGAAGGAATAGAATTGAAACAGTTTTCCTTTTTCCATTAGTAGGAACTATGTAGTCTGTTGGTCAAGAACTTGATAGAAATGGACTGTTTTCAATTGGTGGGCTGATCCCTATGTTTGTGTGACATAAAATCATAGCACTTCCTAGGTGTTACCTGGGTCATGAATTAATCACGAAGTCTAGAAGTCTGCCCCATGCCTGCATGAGGCTTTGGTGCGGGGACAACTAGACACAAACTGTAACAGTCACTTTAGTTAAACTTTTCAAGTTGAAGCAATAAACAGACAACCTCCTAGAGGCAAGGGTATGTGCTCTACACTCCAGGATCTAGAGCTGCTGAATTATTTAAGCTTCTAGACTTTTTCAGTCACACAATGTAGCAACCACCCAGAACAAGGAGAGGTAGAGGGGAAAACCGAATATGGTGAGTGAAATACAGCTCATTTTTTAAAAAAGCTTTTACTGTATGTTAACACTTCAATTTAAAAAAAAAATTAAAAAACAAACAAACAACAAAAAACACTTCAAAGTGGGGAATAACCCAGACATCTTGTCCTTGAGCTCTTGGACACGTACATGGGACAAGTGGACGGACGTGTCAGAGCCTAGAAGGAGGCAAAGTGCCATAGGAGGCACTCGTAGCATGGGTTGGCAGACATGTCCTCAGGGAGCGGGGGCTGAGCCGGAACCCGAGGGACACATTTGTAGCCAGGTGCTACAGCTTTGCAGACGGAAGACATCCTCCAGTGCTGAGGTAGGGGCGGCGCCTGCCAGTGGCTCAGAGGAGCAGAAGGGCTGGGCCCTGCCATGCTGAGGGCTCAGGGCAGCTGTCCACGTGTCGTAGAAACACGGAGGGGTCTTCAGTAGGACGTGGAGCTTGGAAACACACCCTCCTTTTAAGCTTTTTTTGTTGTGAACATTTTCACTGAAGAAAATCTAGACGCTGTAGTAAAACACAAATAGAAAATATAACATCACCTTTAATTCCACACACAGAGATAACCACTGCCTGTTTTGATATATTTGATATATATCTTTTTATGTTTTTGATCATTTTCTATACAAAATTCTACATTTTATTTTTTTCATTAACATTATCTCCTGGGCATTTTCAATGTGTGTGAGTATTTAGTAAACAATAACCTATAATTTATTTTTTTAATTTTAATTTAATTTTATTTTATTTTCTTGTTTTAGAACTTTTGTTTGTTTAATTATTTATTTTTATGGCTGAGGGCAGGGCTGGCGCAGCATGTGGTGTCAGGGATCGAACCGTGGTTCCTGCAGCCGCCCAAGCTTTCCTAAGCAGGCGCTTTAGACCACTGAGCCTTCCTGCTGGGCCCTAATAACCTGTAATTTGGAAAGAAATGTATTTGGTACAGGGTCTTACCACGCAGCTTGGACTCATAGTGATCTTCCTGTTTTTAGCCTCCCCAGCACTGGGATTTCAGGTGTGTGCCCCTACATCCAGACTTGGTGGCGGGGCTAGGCTGACGTAGCATGTGTTGCCAGGGATCAGACTCGGTCCCTGGATCTTGCTAAGCAGATACTTAGTCTTCTGAGCTATCTCTTGGCTCTAACCTGTGATTTTAATTAGATTTACAGAAGCATGGCAGAGACCATTGACCAAGATTCTGCATACCTTTTCCTAAATCTTACCTCTTTGCGGTCTCTCCCTCCCTCTGTCAAATGTGCCTGCTTCCGGCATCTGGCCACTGAGAGTCTAATGTGACTCTAACTAATGGCAGAACCCAGCATTCAGGGACACAGCCAACATTCAGGGACACAGCCAGCCTGAAACACGGTTGGCCTTGACAGAACTCTCTGATAGTCACAGTATATGGAACTTGTGAGTGGGAAGATTACAAGAAAAGCAGTAGGAGAAACAAAGAGATTCTCTGGGGAAGATGGTCTTGAACATTTGTTTTTGTTTTTGACACGAAGTCTCACAGTGTGACCAGGCTGGCCCCGGCTTTCAAGGCCTTCTGCTTCAGCCTCCTGGGTAGCCGGGTTTCAGGTCTGAACCATCGCTCCCGGATCTCTCACCATCAGAGGGAAATTTCAGGGCTTCACCTCTTTGCCTGTGTGGGAGCAACTGCGTGTTCTACTTCCAGATGAATTCTTACTATGGTATCAATAAGTAACTGCCAGGCCTTTCTCCTTGTGTTTATATAAAAAGTAACTAGGGCCAGAGATAGCTCAGCAGACTAAGCGCCTGCTTAGGCACGCGCAGCGACCTGGGTTCGATTCTGGGCACCACATGCCATATTGTCCCTGCCCCTGAGCATGCTGAGCCAGTCACAGAGACCAGAGTAGTGGCACATGCCAGTAATCCCAGAGCTGGGCAGGCTGAAAATAGGAGGATTACTACAAGTCCCAGCTGCATAGTGAGACCCTCCACCAATACATTAAATTTTAAAAAGCTGTAAGAATAAAAATAATCATAAGCCGGGCTGTGGTGGTGGCATACCTATAATCCCAGCACTTGGGAGGCTGAGGCAGGAGGATTGGTGAGAGTTCAACACCAGCCTGGTCCACAAAAGTGAGCTCAAGGCCAGCCTGAACTGCATAACGAGACCCTGTCTCAAAAAAAGAAAGACAAACAAACAAACAAAACTATACACCTGAGTTTCTGTGTGATCTTGACCAATTGTAACCTGGCATTTGGTCCAATGGTTACGCTCATTTCTCAAGTCCTGGTTAGGCCAGCATAGTGGTGCATGCCTATAATCTTAACCATCAAGTGCAGAGGCAGGAAGATTGCTGTGAGTTTGAGACCAGCCTGGGCTACAAAGTGAGTTTAGGGTCGGTCTGAACTGCCTAGCAAGACCCTGTCTGTCATACATGGCCAGGAAGGGAGGAAATAACAAATAGGGCGCCTGCAGAAGCTGCTATCTGTGGCCTTGAATCCCAGCTTGCTGGGATTTGCAAATGAGACAACAGTCCTTCGGGGCTCTGCGTTTTGCTCCCTACTCCCTTGGGACATTAGGCTTTTGTCTCATCTCTATGTTTCTATACCTGTCTCAAAATAAAATAAAATAAAGTAAAACATAAAATAAAAGGGGCCGGGGAGATAGCTCCATGGCACAAGTGCCTGCTTGGCAAGTGCAAGGTTGTGAGTTTGAACCCTGGTCTTGCAAAAAAATAAAAAAATAAAAAATGAAAAAATAAAAAATAAAATAAAATTGAAAAATTGAAAAAAGACCCTGTCTCAAAAAGACAAAAAATAAAATAAAAAATATAGTAGTAAGAAAGTCTTGGTTAAATCATTGATTTTCACATACTCACCAAGGAAACCATTACTTATTGGCAAAAATCACCATTAAAGACAGAAACAGGGGGCCCGGTGGGATGGCTCAGTGGTCTAAAGCACCTGCTTGGGGAAGCTTGGGCGGCTTCAGGGACCGTGGTTCGATCCCTGGCACCACATGCTGCGCCAGCCCTGCCCTCGGGGTGGGCTGAGCCGGCCATAAAAAAATGAGTGAATAAACAAACAAAGGTTCTGAAACAAGACAAAAATAATAAAAATAAAATAAAATAAATTCTTAAAAAAAAAAAAAGACAGAAACAGGGGCTGGGGAGATAGCTCTGTGGCACAAGTGCCTGCCTGGCAAGTGCAAGGTCATAAGTTTGAATCCTGGTCCTGCAAAAAAAAAAAAAAGACAGAAACAGTTCTGTCCACAGCTCAGGCCTGGCAGCCCCTGCACTTATTCCTCTCTCTGTCCGATGAGATCTCTGTCTTTTGCAAGCTTACGTGTCCATGCACAGGGCTGTGTGTGTTCCATGCTGTGTCATGTATTTCTCAAGAGTAGGGCTATGTTGTCTTTCTTTTCACGTATTTCTTAGTATTGAGCACTGAGAAAAACATAGGAGACTGGCTTACACCTTACTGTTACAGGCTAAATAAGTTCTTGCTTATTTGAATTTACTAATTCTTTATACTCTTTTCCTCAGGGAGGCGGAGTTGTGGAGTCTCACAGCTTCAGCTATACTTTTAGTCTGTAAATTTGTTTGGTGTCGCCAGCTACTTTATAAACAGTTCCACTTCAGTGGTCTGCTTTCATTGGAAATTCCAAAAGATTAGTATGGAAAAGATCCTTCCTCCCAGTTCCTTCTTGTTACAGGCCAAACTGAATTTGGTCAACCTGCCCGAGCCCTAGAAGCTCAGCATCCGACAGTATTTGGTGACAGCGTGTTTAGGGAAAGAGATTAAGGCAAAAGGAGGTCGCCTGATGGTGGCTCCTCTGAAGAGAGATTATGATGCACCAGAGGAGGGGCTGGGAGATGACTCAGTGGTCTGCGCACCTGTCTGCCAAGCTCGAGGACCCAGGTTTGATCCTGAGGAAGCCCAGGTGCGCATGCTGACCACCGAAACCATGCATGATGGTGCACGCCTGTAATCGCAGTGGTGAGGAGGTTGAGCCAAGAGGATAACTACAAGTCTGAGTTGCATGGTGAGACTCTGTGCCAAATAAGTTTTTATTTATTTTTATTTTTTGCTACCAGGAATCAAATTCTGGGCCTTTCATTTGCTAGGCAGGTGCTGTGTCACTGACCTACATCCCTGGCCCCTCAAAATAAATAAATAAATTATATATATATATATATATATATATATATATATATATTTTTTTTTTTTTTTTTTTTTTTTTTTTAAAGATATACCAGAGGAAGATCATGTGATGATACAGAGGTGAGGGCCATCTGACATTCAGAGAGAGGCCTTGAAAGCAACTAACCCTGCCTTGTCTTTACAGTCCTTGAATTTGGACTTCAGAATTCTGAAGAAATCCGTTTCTGCCCTTTAGGCCTTCCAGACTGTGGAGCTCTGCTCCGGCGGCCTGAGCTGACTGGCATCCTCCCCTTCCCGCGGTTGTTGGTGGGCTCTGAGTTCACCCTCCCGTTGGGAACTTTCCAGCATTCTCTTGGGACGAACTACTGACTCAGGAAGTCGTTTTCTCACACAGTGGGCTCCTCTCACCGTCATGCAAGACTTGTGCTGCTATTGTTTCTCCATTTTTAAAAGAATCTTTTATTTTATGTTATTTTGTTTTCTTGTTTCAGAACTTTTGTTTGTTTGTTTGTTTATTTATTTGTTTTTATGGCCGGCTCAGCCTACCCCAAGGGCAGGGCTGGCGCAGCATGTGGTGCTGGGGATCGAACCGCGGTCCCTGAAGCCGCCCAAGCTTTCCTAAGCAGGTGCTTTAGACCACTGAGCCATCCTGCTGGGCCCCCTGTTTCTCCATTTTGATCCTTTTTTTTTTTTTTTTGTAAATGTAACCTCAAAAAATTTTAAGTTCTTTGTTTTTGGTGGGACTGGGGTTTGAACTCACTACCTTGCACTTACCCAGCAGGCACTTGTGCCATGGAGCTATCTCCCCAGCACCCCTCAAAAAATTTTAAATGCAGTTTATATGCGCATTTTGGGGTCTGAGTTATCCGTGTCACAGATGTGTGTTCCTCTCGGCGAGGGTTGGCGGGGCCTTGCTCTGGTGCCTCCCTGTCTTCTCGTCGTGATCCTTCTGTTTTCAGCCTCCCCAGCAGTGGGATTACAGGCATGCACCACCACACCCAGACTCAGTCACTGGCTCAGTGCGCCTGAGGGCTGGCTAGAGTGGCATTGCAGTACTGAGGATCAAACCTCGGTCCCTGTGTTTAGCCTGCTGAGCTATCCCACCAGCCCTAACAGTTGCTATTATCTTAATGTTCTCCGTTGCCCTATTTCAGTTTCCCCAAGTGCCCAATAAACTCTTGTAGCTAGCTGTTGTTTAATAAATTTTGAAAAATTTAAAACTCTAATATTCTGGTTTCTCCTCAGATCGTATAAATCTTTTGCCTTTTAAAACTCTAACCTCTAAAATTACCCTCCCCAGGAGTAACCCTGTGTAACAGAACCACAGAGGTTTGTTTTCCCCAGGTAAAATGGGCGTAGGGTGTACTTTTCTGAGGGGAAGAAAAGGCTTAAGAAAAAGGGAGTAGACTTGAAAAGTCAGAGCTTTGTTTGGTAGGGTATTTTGCTCAGTGGGGATTACAAAGCCTGTGCAGAAATGCATTATCCTTAAACCTACGGCTATCAGATAACACAGCCCAGCTGGACTGCATCAAGGTGTCGCCAAGTATAGTGTCTGAGTTGAGCTTTTGTCAGCTACGCTGGGTGCTTTCTGTTGAGCCTTAGGCACTATTGATCAGACCCCTAAAATGTGGTGTTAAGTTAAGAGATGCAGTGCGGCCTCCTTTTCTCTCTTTTGCCCTGCTTATGATTGAACCAGCACCTCATGGCAAGCCCTGCAACCTGGCTTTAAGTCTCTGAACTTGTTTTTATAGACATGCACATAGCTTGTGTCTAGTTAATTTTTTTGTCTTTTTGAGACAGGGTCTCACTATGCAGTTTAGGTAGGGCTTGAACTCACTTTGTAGCCCTGGCAGGTCTCAAATTTGGAATGAGCCTTCTGCCTCAGCCTCCCAAGGGCTGGGATGTCAGATGTGCAACACTACACCCAGTATTTTATTTTATTTTATTTTATTTTATTTTTTTTGTCTTTTTGAGACAGGGTCTCAGTATGCAGTTGAGGCTGGCCTTGAGCTCACTTTTGTAGCCCAGGCTGGTCTCGAACTCGCACCGATCCTCCTGCCTCAGCCTCCCAAGTGCTGGGATTACAGGCGTGCGCCACCACGCCCGGCCATACACCCAGTATTTTAAAAATGTTATTTTTAAAATAACATTTTAAGCCGGGCGTGGTGGCGCATGCCTGTCATCCCAGCCCTTGGGAGGCTGAGGCAGGAGGATCCATGGGAGTTCGAGACCAGCCTGGGCTACAAAAGTGAGCTCAAGGCCAGCCTCAACTGCATAACGAGACCCTGTCTCAAAAAGACAAAAAAGCTGGGCGTGGTGGCACATGCCTGTCATCCCAGCACTTGGGAGGCTGAAGCAGGAGGATCGGTGCAAGTTTGAGACCAGCCTGGGCCACAAAAGTGAGCGCCCAAGGCCAGCCTGAACAGCATAGCGAGATTCTGTCTCAAAAAGACAAAATAAATAAATAAATAACATTTTAAAGATTTAAAAAATAGCTGGGCGTGGTGGCGCACACCTGTAATCCCAGCACTCGGGAGGCTGAGGCAGGAGGATCGGTGTGAGTTCGAGACCAGCCTGGGCTACAAAACTGAGCTCAAGGCCAGCCTGAACTGTACAGCGAGACCCTGTCTCAAAAAGAGAAAAAAAAAATTGCACTGATCCTCCTGCCTCAGCCTCCCAGGTGCTGGGGTTACAGGCATGTGCCACCACACCCAGCTGGGTCTTTTATTCTGGGAGTATCTACAGTTTTTGAGTTCTTTATATTTTCTTTTAAAGAAAATCATTTTAATGAGTAAAAAGGATAAAACAGCAATGAAACAGTTTCAAAACAAGTTAGTAGTATGGTTACAATTAATACCATACATATTGTTGTCTTTATAGTAGTTATTCAGAGGAAAAGGTGCACACTTGGTATCTTGTCTAAACAATATTACTACAAACTTTTTTTTTTTTTTTTTTTTTTTTTTTTTTTTTTGA
>PVJA010019313.1:0-10471 GCA_004027025.1 Myocastor coypus | reverse complement strand
ATTCTCAATGAACTAAGACAATATATCTATTCTTGCGTGTGTATATATATATATTTTTTTTTTCTTTCTAAAGTTTATAATACTTGGGGCTGGCAGGATGGCTCAGCGGTCTAAAGCACCTGCTTAGGCAGCCACAGGGACCACAGTTCGATCCCCAGCACCACATGCTGTGCCAGCCCTGCCCTCAGGGCAGGCTGAGCCGGCCATACAAATAAATAAATAAACAAACAAAAGTTCTGAAACAAGAAAAATAAAATAAAAATTATTAAAAAAATAAATAAATAAAGTTTATAATACTGGGCCCGGCAGGATGGCTCAGTGGTCTAAAGTGCCTGCTTAGGAAAGCTTGGGCAGCTGCAGGGACCGTGGTTCGATTCCTGGCACCACATGCTGTGCCAGCCCTGCCCTCAGGGCAGGCTGAGCTGGCCATAAAAATAAATTTAAAAAAATAACGTTTATAATACTAGGAGATTTTATTATAGCATGTCTTATAAGTAGATTGTAAGTCAGAAATAAAATATGAATCATAAAATGAAAAGTATAATTAAATAATATTCAGAAAATTGATTAAATATTAATTAAAATTAAATATTTTAAAACATTATCCCAAAATCCAATTCAAATCATGATTCCAACTTAGAACCCAGAATGTTGTGTATCATGTGTATAAATTTGTAATCAATTCAGAGTACCCACATAGTATTTGAATAGATGAATATATACAACGATATCAACTAAGAAAAAATTTCCATGGTAGTAAAGAATTACTAAGAATAAAACATAACATAAATATTGGAATTGCAAATATATGACCAGAACCTCTAACAGTCTAGGGATAGGATACCACACAAAGTTCTAGAATGTCATGTACATGGATAGTATCCACGATGCTTACTGGTGGCCAGGTGTCACTTGTGGAACTGAGCTACTGCTATTTCCTTGATATCCTCCCTGTAGACCAGATATGCTGATGGACATGTTCTGCTGCTGTATATAAAAGAATAGTTGAAGCTGGGCGTGGTGGCTCATGCCTGTAATCCCAGTACTTGGGAGGCTGAGGCAGGAGGATCGTTGTGAGTTTGAGACCGGCCTGGGCTACAAAAGTGAGCTCAAAGCCAGCCTGAACTGCACAGTGAGACCCTGTCTCAAAAATCCAAAAAAATAAAAAAAATAAATAAATAAAAGAATAGTTGAAAGACTGCTTTTGTGTATGTCTTTTTCTCTTGTGTTTAATTATTTGCCTTCTTTTGTGGATTCTTTCCATTCTCCTTCATGGAGTTGTGGTCATTTTGATCCTTCTGTAGAATATTTTTTAAAAAACTATGCAGGATTGGCTTTGTCATCGTGAAATTCTTTAGTTGTTCTTTGTCCTGGAAGTATTTCATTTTTCCATTGAACATGAAAGAGAGTTTTGCAGGGTATAGCAGTGTAGGCTAGGACTTGTTTTCTTGCAAGACTTGAAGTACTTTGTTCCATGCTCTTCTTGACTTGATGGTTTGTAAAGAGAAATCTACCATTATTCTAATTGGTTTTTCCTTTAAATGTAATCTGTTTTTTTTTTTTTTCTCAAGTGGCTTTTAGTATGCTGTTCCTATGCTGAATTTCTGGGACCTTGATTATTATATGTCTGGGTGCAGTTTTAATTAGGTTGATGTTATTTGGAATTACCTGAATGTCAAATTATTTCCCCATATTTAGGAAGTTTTCTGCTATTACTTCTTCCCATATTTTTTATATCATTTGTACAGACCCCTTCTTCCTCACTGATGTCCATTGGTCTTACATTGTTCATCTTTGCGTCATGTTGAATTTTTTTTCTTGCATCCTAGTTGTTGTTAAGAGATCTTTTCTTACTTCTTCTTCTTCTTCTTCTTTTTTTTTTTTTTTTTTTTTTTTGAGACAGGGTCTGACTATGCAGTTCAGACTGGCCTTCAGCTCACTTTGGGAGCCCAGGCTGGTCTCGAACAACTCACACCAATCCTCCTGCCTCAGCCTCTCAAGTGCTGGGATTACAGGCGTGAGCCACCACGTCCGGCTCCTTTTCTTACTTCTTCATTAGCAGCAACAGTGTCTTTAACGTCTGAAAGTCTATTTTCACTTTCATTGAAATGGTTTTTCTAGCTTGTGATTAAGGTTTTAAATTCCTGTACAGCACTTTGAATTTGTTTCACATATTCTATTACTTTCCTATATTGCTCCTTCAAGGATTCCATCATTTCTCTATTCTCATTTTTTATCATTGTCTTTAGAAGTACTTAGTATTTCTTTTATTATAGGTATTATTTTTTCTTTTACTTCAGAAATTATTTCTGATCTGATTTCCCCTATGCCTTTCTGCAGGTGTTTCTTTACTTCAGATGTTATTATTTCAGAGATTTCAGGTGTGTGATTTCCAATTTCTTCTATGGTATTGTCTCCTGTACTTATTCTGGGTGAGCCCAGGGCCTGAAAGCACATTTTTCTCCTTCTCTTTGTCATTTTATGTAGCCCTGACTTCTGAGTTTTGGTTTAGAGCTTCGGTAGAGTTCTTAGCTTAGCACCAGGTCCAGATCTATCAAGTTCAAAGTCGTCCAGGTGGGTGTGGCTTGGGTCTGGCTGCTGAGCTCCACTTCTTCCTGCTGCAGCCCTTGGAGGCAAACCTGCTGTGCCACTCTGGCAAGATGTTCTGCTCTTGGATCAGATGGGTGCGTCTTGTCTCCAGTCTCTCTGCAGGGAGTTCGGCAGCAGTTTTCTACACTGGGTGTGCCAGGCCTGGTTGCTGGGTAATGAGTTTCTGGTAGGCCCTGAGTAGTCTGCCTCACACGCTGGGCCTGGTTGCTGGGTCGAATCTCTTATAAGTAGTAGTCCTCTGAGGAATACCTGGGAAAATAGTTTTCCTTTCTATAGGTTGTCTCTTCATATTGTTTCCTTTGCCTTTTTTTGTTAAATGATTCTATTTGTTGATTATTGTTACAAACTCTTTTGTAATTAGAATTCCACTCAGAGCTGGGCATGGTGGTGCATGCCTATAATCCCAGTACTTGGGAGGCTGATGCAGGAGGTTCAGTGCAAGTTTGAGACCATCCTGGGCTACAAAAGTGGACTCAAGGCCAGCCCGAACTGCATAGCGAGACCCTGTCTCAAAAAGAGAAGCCAATACCAACACAGGTCATCAGGACTTTATCCCTGCTCCTGAGTTCTTCCCCACAGGCTTTGGTTTCAATTTTAAACACAATCTGGAAAAAGCTCTTCAAAGACTGTAAAAATTCTATCGTATATGGAGAGGTTGGTCCTAGCAGGACTTTAGAAACATCCTGCTATCCAAGGGTCATGAGCAGCAGCGCCAGGCCCTGGTTGGTGGGGTCTAGACATCCACCCCTGTGGATCTTCTCCAGTAGTAGCCTGGCACAGTTCCTGCCAAGGTCCTCTGGAAGCACAGCGGCTCCCTGGCCCTGTAGGTCAGAGGCCAATTCAGCGCTGAGGAAAGTGCTGTTGGTGGTCTCAGCAGCCAGCGACAGCCCAAAGCCTGGGGACTTCCCAGAGGTGGCTCCTTTCATGTGGTCTATGTAAATATAGATGTCAGGTATGAACCTGTTGAGGACGTTTCTTGCAGAGTCCACAATCTGGTTGGCCATCAGGGGTGACACACGCACTGAATACGCCATTCCTCTGACACGTTTGATTTTTCCTGGATCTGTGAGCTGAATGGTTCTTAGGACCTTCCTGACAGGATGTGAAAAGAATACGTCACCTCCACCTCCAGGAGGCATTGCTCGGCACACAAGCTTTAGCTCAAAGGATTCACCATCAATCCCAAACTGTTTTGACAGAGGGAGAGCTGTTGCCTTGAGAACACCAACTGAAGGATCAACCTGGTCATTGGTCACTCCTCAAAGAACTATTTTTAATGGGTGCTTCATAAATGGAGCCAGGCAAAGGAGCCCTTCCAGGTAATAGCCAATGCCACGAAGGATACTACGTCATGTTCCATGGATCCACCATACAGGAGGCCTCGCTGAAAATATAAGGTTGTTCCTCTTTGGTTTATTTCACTTCGAGAACTATTAGTTATTTTGTCCAACAGCCTTATGAAGTTAGCTTCGAAATCTCGGAGGCCGGGGCTGTGGTCTCTGGCCTGAATCTTTCGGATTTTGACGGGGTGCCTGCTCAGGGTGGACAGGACCAGACACAGGCGCAAGAAGTTGTACCCTGCGAAGCTGAGAGAGCGCGCTGGGACTGCCATGTGCGGCCCGCTCCTCTAGAGGCTCGGGCGGCCCGCGAGTGCAGGGGTGGCAACTCTGGCGACAGCAGCAGTGACGGCCTGAGCTGCGTCCCTCAGCCCCACAGCCCCCGAGCGCATCCGCGTGGTTTGGAACAGGAAGATGGAGAGACAAGACCAGTTATGGTAATTTCTATCTATCTAGGAATTTACCCATTTCTTCTGAATTCTCCAGTTTATTGGTGTATAGGATCATTTTTTTTTTTTTTTTTTGGCCCCCAGGATTGGAAAATACTTGCGAATACTATAGATTTTTATTCCTTTTTTTTTTTTTTTTTTTTTTGTGGGACAGGGGTTCAAACTCACGATCTGGCACTCACCACGAAGCTATCTCCCCAGTCCTGTTACTTCCCTCTCCCTTTTTCTAGTTTTAGTTGCATCGATTTGGTCCTTTTCTTTCCTTTTTGGATAAGACTGGCTAAAGATTTCTATGTTTTCTTTCTTCCTTTTTAAAAAAAATGTGTTTGGTACAGCGTTTCACGGCATAACTTGGACTTGCAGTGATCCTCCTGTCTCAGCCTTCCAAGTGTTGGGATTCCAGGCGAGTGCCACCGTGCCCAGTCTCAGCGGCTGGCTCGGTGCACTTAGGAGGTGAGGCTGGCTGAGCATGCAGATCTTGAGATTGAACCCTGGTCCCTGTGCTTTCCTAAGCATGCGCTTGGTCTGCTGAGCTATCGGCCATCTCTCCTTCCCTCTTCTTTACTCTTTTGAAGAGCCAGATCTCTTTTTTTTTTTTTTTTTTTTTTGCTGCAGTATCAGGGATTGAACTCAGGACCCTATGTTTGCCAGGCAGGCACTTAATTTACTCAACTATCTCCCTGGCCCCCAGAACCAGATCTTTGATATGTTCATTTTTTTTTATATTGTTTTCTCAGTCTCCATTTTATTTATTTATTTATTTATTTATTTATTTACTTGTCTTTTTGAGACAGGGTCTCACTATGCAGTTCAGGCTGGTCTCAAACTCGCACCGATCCTCCTGCCTCAGCCTCCCAAGTGCTGGGATTACAGGCATGCACCACCACGCCCAGCTAGTCTCCATTTTATTGATTTCTGCTCTGATCTTTATAATTTCCTTCCTTCTTTATCATTGGGTTTAGATTACTCTTTATTTTATAAGGCCTCTAAAGACATCATTAGGGTATTTCTCTGGACTTACAGTGGGCTCCAGGGCCCTGCCAGGTGTTATGGCTCATGGTGAAAAGAAAAACCAAGAGACAAAGTGCTGGTGCAGAGGGATCTGGGGTGACCAGGGGTTTACAGGGAACAGAAGGCCATGAAGCAGCCCGAACCGCAGCATTTATGGATTACATTTACACTGGGGAGAATGGTAAGGGGTTAGCAGACAACTCAGGGCAAAGGTGGTCTTATGCTGAGAAGGGTCTTAGTCAATGCTGCTCACCAGGATGATTCCGAGGGTGGTGGTGATTTTAAACCAATGAGCTTCTTGTCTGGGAGCATTGCGGTATCACAGGACCTTAAAGGTGTTCATTAAGGCCTCTGGGCAGTTAAGACTGGCCTTGAGCTCACTTTCTGTAGCCCAGGCTGCTCTTGAACTCACAGGGATTCTCCTGCCTCAGCCTCCCAAGTGCTGGGACTACAGGCCTGTGTCACCACAGCCCAGCTGAGGCTGCTTTAAACTATGAAACTGATAGGTTTTCCACAGTATTGCAGCTGAGAAACAGGCAGAAGGAAAAAAGGGAAAGGGGCTTTATTTTCTTGGAGGACATGGAGAGAATTCGGGGAAGATAAGGAATTCTCTGAATTGGAACAAAGGGAGGCTGAGGCTTTTATGGCCTTTTACCAGGGGTGGGGTTTGAGGAGGATGTTTAGATTTACCTGAGGAGCTGATTGGGGCCTTCCCTGAGGTGGCGGGACAGGTGGAAGGAAATTGCACCCTGGGCTGAGTTGGAGAAGAAGGGGGAGGTGTTCTTTGGGAAGGTAAGCTGCAGTTTGAAGGGCTTCAGCCTTATTAATGACCACCATAATGATTCAGCAATTCATACTAGGGCTAGAACCTATCAGAAACCTGCAGTAACTGTGAGCTAAATAAACCTTTCCTCCCCTAAGCTGGTGTGGCAGGTATTTGTCCCAGTAATGAGGGAAGAGTTAACTAAGGGGCCAGAGGAGTTTAGTGTCTTCTGTGGCTAGCAAAGGTGGCAATGCCAGATGTGGGTCTCTTCTGCCAACCACTGCTTGGAAAATCCACCAGAGGGCTGAGAGCCTTCCTCTGCAGAGGCCCCGGTGGTGGGGGTTGGAGCAGACACTCCTTGCCACACACACACACACACACACACACACACCCCACTCTGTTCATGCTATAAATCTGAGATGAAATCTTTTACTGAAAGTTTAAGGCACTTTCAGAAAGAACTTACAATATCGGAGGGACATGTGAGTTGCTTGGGACATTGTGTCAGAAACTGCCATGTGGGACTTGGCTTTTTAGTCTTCTCCATCCTCACAAGCAGCTGGGGCTTTGGGTATCCTGGCCAGGCAGCTCCACCCTCCCTAGCGGAGGGGAGACGTGGATCAGGGTAGCACCCAGCTTCAGCTATGTTTAAAGTGAGCTCGGGTGGGCACGCACGCCTGTTGTACACCGCTGCCCCTCTCCCGTGTGTACACGTGTGCGAGCTCGCAGGCCTCTGAGGGCTGAGTGGTGGTGGGCACCCGGCCCCTCTCTGAGGCTCAATTTGTGTCCTCTAGTTTGAGTTCAATTTTCCTGTCAGGAAGAGTAATTGAGCTTTGGTTTTTTAATAGTTGGCTTAATAAATGACCACATTTCTGAAAACTGGGCAGCAATTCCTGGATAAGTCTTAGCTTAAATTTGAATTTGAATTTCTATTTTCTCTATTAGTGTAGTTCCGGTTTTGTCTTTGTACTCAACATTGTACCAAGACACTTTTCTTTCTGACTTTGCTCTTGCTGTACCAGGTGCCAGTGTGTATTATAAAATACCTTTTCTTTTCATTTATGTGTTTGGTGTATGGTCTCACGACACAGCTCAGACTCATGGTGATCCTCCTGTTTTCAGCCTCTCCAGCCACCACACCTGGACTGGGTCACTGGCTCAGCCCGTCTGAGGGGTGGGGCTGGTGCAGCATCTGGGACAGAGGATTGAACCCTGGTCCCTGTGCTTGCCAAAGCAGGTGCTTAGTGTGCTGAGCTATCTCGATGGTCCTATTACAAAATATTTTTTAATTTAATTTTATTTATTTATTTTTTCTTGTTTCAGAACCTTTATTTGTTTATTGACTCATTTTTATGGCCGGCTCAGCCCACCCCGAGGGCAGGGCTGGCACAGCATGTGGTGCCTGAAGCCGCCCAAGCTTTCCCAAGCAGTTGCTTTAGACCACTGAGCCATCCCGCTGGGCCCCAAAAAAGCGATTTTTAAATACACGATGATTGGATTCTTCTCTTGTTTTCTTTTTGCTGAAAGATTTTTATTGCATGAAACAGAAGTACACTCTGGCTACCGAGCAAAGAACACCATGACTTCAGTTCCTAGTGTGGACGGGATCATTTCTTCCTGTGTTGGATCACTCTTTCCACTTCCTTGAAAGACTGCGAAAGATCTGGCACTCGGGCTGGTTCTGAGCTAGCCCTAAAAGCTCCTCACCTCATCGTTTGCCTTATTGGCCCTGTGAATAAAGTGAGGAAAGCCTGCCAGCCACAGCACGATTTCCGGCACACAGGGGTTACTGCAGAGGAACTTAAGCAAAAAGATTCTGGAGTGTAATATTGATAATATCCCCTAGTTACTGGGGCCTGAACAGGCTTACAATCTCCCAAGTGAGTGGACAGCGAAGTCTTAAATAAATAAGACAACTGGGGTGATTTGCAGGCCCCAGGGGGATCAAAAAACCTGCTCACATAATTTGAGATTTTTTGTGGGCTTTAGACCAACAATGTCTCTGGGCTGCTAGTCATCAGTATGTATTAGCTTTTCAAACAAAGGAGGGGGAAACTGAAGAAAATGTGAAATCTGGGCAGGACTTGGGAATTTCCTTAAGGACTTCTCCAAGTCATACATGTGTTAACTTAGGAGAAGCGTGTGTGTCATCTGCAGGAAGGCTTGCATAGCCCAGTGAGAAGTCCTGCAGCTACAATCTCCTTTCAGTTAATGGGGTTGGAACCTTAGGCCCTGAGCCACGGCCTCGCCATGTCCTTTGAGGTTTCCCAGACTCAAGGGCCTATGTAGGCCTCACTGGTGACCAGGAACTCACAAAGGTCCATTTACTTTGAGTCTTCCGGGCAACTGTAGACAATGGTCTAAGCCTCAGGCAAACTCACAGGTAGACCTGAAAAGCCACTTGGTTAACGTCACATCCTGCTCGCAGTCACTTCAGAGTGTTCTCCACCTTTTGGGGATTATTGATTATTTGAGTGTTGAGTTAAGAGGAACTGGATGAAGGTAGTTTTTTTTCCTTTGCCTTCTCCACAGCACAGTTCCCACTCTGAAAGATACCTCAGAAAGCCTTCTAGGGGGGCCAGGAGGTCAAAGCCAAGACAAGACATTCTGATTCATTCTTAGGGGGTCAAGATTTTGCTTTCAAATTTGAATGCATATTTATTTATTTATTTTTTGTGGGACCAGGGTTCGAACTCAGGACCTTGCACTTGCCCAGCAGGCACTTGTGCCTCGGAGCTATCTCCCCAGCCCCTTGAATGCATATTTATTTTCCTTAATATTTTGTATTTTGTAACTCTATTAGAGTTGCTGGATAGTCCAAATTCAAATTATATATATATATATATATATATATATATATATATATATTTTTTTTTTTTTTTTTCCCCCACCCCAGGACTGTGGATTAAACTCAGGCCCTTACACTGCTACTGAGCTATTTTCCCTGGACCTTTCCAAATAATATCAAGCAGTTTGAAATAGTGCTTTTGCGGACTGGGGAGAAAGCTCCTTGGCACAAGTGCCTGCCTGGCAAGTGCAAAGTCATGAGTTCAAACCCTGGTCCCACCAAAAAAAAAAAACAAAAAAAGAAATAGTGCTTTTAACTGACCCTGTTTCTGTTTCTCAGAAAAACCTCTACATGGGCCTAGCACGTCTATTTTAAGTCAGTGTATTCTGGAAGGAATGCAGTTGTTAAAGCACATTAGCTATGATTCAAAAATATATTTGAAGCTGAAAGAAACAATTGACTTTTCTTTGTGTGTGTGTGTGTGTGCAGGGCCTCACTGCTGACTCATGGTGATCCTCCTGCTTCCTACCTCCCAAGTTCTGGCCAGGCACACGCCATTGTACCAGGACTCCATCGCAGGCTCAGTGTACTCAAGAGCTGGGCCATGCTGCAGATGGGGCCGGGAACTGAACCTGGCCCCTGCGCTTCCTGCGCAAGTGCTTAGTCTGCTGAGCTATACCGCTGGCCCAATTGAATTTTCAAAAGATAAATATTTTCTAGTCTCTAAATTTGTCGAAATTCATTTAGCATTACTTCACAGCATTGACACTATGCCTAACATTATAAATCAAAAGATTTACTATTTATCTATTTTATGATTAGACTAGTAATTACCAATGTTGAGCTATATAAGTAAGCGCTTACAAGGAAGAAAATTAGTCTCGTGCAGAGGTGCATGCCTGCAACCTTAGCAGTCTGGGTGGCTGAGGAAGGAGGATCAAAACCTTGAGCCTATTCTGGGCAATTTAGCAAATTAGAGAGGCTGGCCTCAAAATAAAAGTAAAAAGGATGGAGGAGTAGCTCAATGAGAAGGCCGTGGGTTCAAACTCAAGTACTGAAAGAGAAAGAAAAGGAGGAAGAAAATCATTGAAGATATCCAGAGTTGATTTATATCATTTTTATAATTTGTAGATGCTCCGAATTAAAATACTCCCATAAAATCTAGGTACATTTGCACATTAGGCACGAACAAAATTGTACACACAATACGATTAAGATGACAAATATTAATTTAACTTGCTGGGCAGTGTTGGCTGAAATTGAAGAACATAGGTTGAGGTTATAATAGACTTAATCATTCTTTTTCTTGTTTTTATTTTTGAGCACAGTGGCTTCTCATCTTGACCATTGTCATTACTGTCGTTTTTAGATTTTAAAAAATGACAATAATTGATTTGCCAATCAATTGGTAATTTGTCAATCAATTAAGTTGTTTACCTACCAAAGAGAAGATAGAAAATCCATCTTAGAAGCCCTTACCGTGTTTGTATTTTATCTCTCTCTCTCTCTCTCT
>PVJA010019312.1:0-38645 GCA_004027025.1 Myocastor coypus | reverse complement strand
GAAGAAGAAGAAGAAGAAGAAGAAGAAGAAGAAGAAGAAGAAGAAGAAGAAGAAGAAGAAGAAGAAGAAGAAGAAGAAGAAGAAGAAGAAGAAGAAGAAGAAGAAGAAGAAGAAGAAGAAGAAGAAGAAGAAGAAGAAGAAGAAGAAGAAGAAGAAGAAGAAGAAGAAGAAGAAGAAGAAGAAGAAGAAGAAGAAGATTGGCAGCTATGATTCCAGGATAAGCAACAGGCTGGGGCAAGAAGGGCAGCTCCAGGGTGCTTTGGCTTGCCTGGGTCCCTGAGTTTACTTGGGATATTTCAAGTCCCTTCTCGCTGAGCAGCTCTCTATACTCCATGACCTGTGACAACTTGAGACTGAAAACACAGGAAGCGGCCTTCTGAGAGAGCCACAACCTGGCCTTGAGTGTGGGTGGTCTCCTTGCCTTCTGCCCTTTGAGCTGGCATCTCTGAAGCAGCCCCTGCCTTTATGACACAGCCCTCAGCACTCTGCATGGATGCAGCTTGCACTCACAGGCCCCCCTCAGCTCTCAGTGGGGTTGCGCATGAATGCCAAGGAGCCAGATGAAACCTAGGGTCCGCAGATCAGAAATGGCCGCATCTTGGTCATTTCCTGTGGTTCATCCCAATGTTATTTTGTCCACTTTATAAATGAGGGAGTTGGACCCAGACTGGACATAAAGTATTCCCAGTTGCACATGCTAGGGTTCACCTTCCAGCCATGGTGTTTTGCACAAGGCTTGGTGAGCAAAGCCAGTTGGTTCCAGCAGTAACAAGGACCCATCAGCTTGAGCAGCATGACATCCTTTCAACCCACCCCAGGGGTCTTCTTATACCTCCAGCTCCAGATGCCTTTGGGTTTCTCTGCAGGTGCACCTGTGGGCCCACTGAGGCCCATGCTACAGAGCTCCCCAGGGTACAGCCCCTCTGTGGCACCCCACCCTGCCTAGTCCCTTGCAGGTTACCTCTCTGAGTCACTGTCGCTGGACACCACCTCTTCCAGGGCAGCCTGCAGGTCAGCGATGCGCCGGATGGATGTCTCCAGGTCTGTCTGCAGCGTCTGTCTCACCGCGCCGAGCTCCTCTGCGTACTTCTCCTGGGGACACAGATAGACCACAACCCCTTGTTGGCCGAGGCCCAGACTCATGCCACTCATGACTTCTGGGGAGGAGACGCTCTGGGCTGCACCTGGGGCCCACTGAGCACCTATGACAGGACACATACTCCTGGCCATCACTGCAGACAGGCTCACAAGGACCTCAGACAGATGCCTCCCATTCTGTGGAGGAAGGAAGGAAGGTGTGGAGTCCTTGGCACAGTCCAAGCAGACACAGCTTCTGCATCCAGGCAGGGGTGTTGCCCAGTGTGCTCGAGCCCAGGGCTGAGCTCTTACATTGGTGCACAGAGGGTGGTGCCCAGCCCATCCATGACAGATGAGGAAACTTCCCAGCCAGGAAAGGCGCAGCAGGCTGCCTTGGGAAGCTGAGTCCTAAGAATGTGTGGGTGCAGGAGACCGAGGAAGAGGTGCACTGAACAGGGATGATTTCCTTTCACTATCTAGAAATTGCCACGTCTTTTTGTCCCTGGTGACATCTGTGGCAGCAGTAAGCCCGAATGGCACTCACTGAGCTCTCCCAGCAGCCGTGCTAGAGCAAGCGTTTGCAGTCTCCCCCACTCCTCGAGGGCCTGGCAGGTCTGGCCAACTGCTCCTCCCTTTGCACAGACCAGGAACTGAGACTTTGGGGAGTGAAGATCGCACAGTAGTGCTGGAGTGGGGCTCAGTTCCTCTGACTCTCCTCTCGGTGTTCCTGCTCCATGCTCACCAAGCCCCACCCTAATCAGATTTTGTTCCGACTTTGGGAAACCTCTGATTTTCACTTGCAACCCAGTTTTCATTCCTCCACTTCCTGATGCCATGACTGTCGAGGCAGGGTGCGTCTAGGGATACGTGGCAATTTCTAAAGACAGCTGGCATTGGCACAACTCAGAGGAGCTCACTGGCACTCAGTAGGTGGCCAGGAACACTGCCCAGTATCCTACAATATGTGAGACAGCCACTAGGAATCACCTAACCCTGCTGTCCATGGTGCTGAACCTTAAGCCCAAAGCCAAACCCAGAATCGGACCTTCTGTAAATTAATCCTATGGGAGAATAAACCAAAACACAAGGCAGAGCCAGGCACCCTGGCTGCCCAGACCAGAGGCCACTGCTCAGGACACAGACATCTGAAGGCTGCCTCATCACCCAGATTTTGCAGATGACTAGAGGAATCATAGCCTGCTCTCGGACACCAAGAACACGCGCAGGTTGAGAAGCTCATGGGGAGTTAAGATAGTCATGGGTGGGGTGGAGCGGGCTGACGGCGCGGGCTTCCTCTCCATGTTTTCTCATTATGTAAAGTATACCATTGAATGTTATTGAAAGAAACATACACATAGCTAAAGATGCGATGGTGGCCAAAGGAACAGGGATTAGTATCCAGTCAAGGTGCAGGTCTTGGCTTCCCACTGAACTGATGACCAGACATCTCCCCAGCCCAGAGAGGGATCTGTCATATTTTTCTTTAGATGAGGAGAATGAAGCCAGCCTGGCTGCTCAGATCAGTAGGAACCAGAGCTGAGATCTAAGCCCTCATCTTCCTGGTTCTTGATGTGGTGGCCTTTCGGGGCTATGTGTGTGTCCCCCCACCAATACACACAATAGTCATAAATATGTGCTCTCAGCAAGGACCATAGCTGCTCCCCATCACAGGAACACATTGGGTCTTCCTTGTGGATTGGCTTGTCTACTCCCATTAAAGTCAGCCTATCAAGCAGTTCTGAGTCCTTTCCAGCTTTGAAGGGCCAGAGAGAAAGACAATAGGTGAACCCAAGCAAGCCCAGGCTGAGCCACCTGGCAAGGAAGCTGGCATAAAGTGACCTGTGATCAGGGGCTGGTGGTGCAGAGGGTCTGACTGAAGCAGCCAGCTGTGAAATACCCATCACAGCACTAATGAGATGAGAGACATCTGAGGCAGAGGCCCAGGCTGCAGAGGAAATACAGGACACCTGGGGACAGTGAGGGGGTGTGCAACCTGTACCACCAGTGTGTCAGCTCCCTGGTACATCTAGGAAAACAAGTGGCAAAGTATAACACTATACTCAGCTCCTCCGTAGGTTCCAGCACCAGTGTGCCCCTAGGAACAGCCATATTCCACCAGGAAACATGGCCGTGCATCTTTGGAAGACACAGCAGAGAGATGTGGACTGCGCCCCCAGTCCTGTGAGAAGCTGACACACCTGGCCTCCCAGAAGCACGTGCTGAATGTGGCGAATGCCAGAGACAAGGACCCTGAGGACCAGAGTAGCAAAATGACACATCCAGGGCCACTTGGCCAGAAAGTCATAGAGGCAGGACCAGCATCCAGGTCTTGGAGTTCTCTGGGGACAGCCTATAGGCCACATGTGCAGAGACACAGGAAAGGAGACAGCTGTCCCCTCCAAGTTTTGCTTGCATAATACTGACCTATGTCAGGGTCACAGAAGCAACACAGGTCCAAGTCCCGTCCCTTAGGGAGCCTCTTGGTGAGTGCAACAGAGGAGCAGAGACAAGTGCTCTACCCCAGGGGTGATGGGTGCGGGCTGGGATCTAAGCAGGGCAGGCAGAGGAAACAGGAACTAGTGAAATGAGTCAAATCCGTAATCATAGGACAATGAAAGAAGGCTCTGGAACTGGGCTGCCTGAGATCGAATTCCAGCTTCGCTACTCAGTGGCTATGTAACTTTGAGCAAGTTACTCAGCCATTCTGAGCCTTCTTAATCTCATTGATGAAATGGGAACATTCACCATCCCTCCTTCAGAGGACTGCAGTAAATGAGCCTGGCAGACTCTAAAATCTCAACCAACAGTGGCACTGCTATCACTTAATTCTCAGAGGAAGATGAAGAACCACCTGCAGAAGGGCCATATTGCACCCCACGTGCTGAGGAGACTTGCCAAAGCCACACAACAAATAAGGAGCCAGGAATGCAGGGTGCTGGCTCCCAAGCCTGTCCATAGGAGCAGAAAACAAAGGCAGCACAGAGGAGGAGCTGGCCAGAAGGGAGAATCTCTGGGAAGAAGAAAGCCCGGAGAGACGGGACCTGCTGGCTGCTCACACCCTCCGCACCCATCAACCACCTGCCAGGGATAGGCAGCAGACTCAGTGAGAGTCCTGAAGATGGGGGCCTGGGGTGTAAGGCATCTGTGCTGTCAGCAATCAGAAGACACCCCCAAAACAGGGGCCTGGGCACGCAGTGTCTGCGCGACCAGCAACCAGCATATTTTTCCTGCTTTAGCTGCAGAGCCAGAACGTGGCCTACTGACCATAGAGTCTGAGTCATTGGGGTAACGGTGCCCTAAGTGTGCTCCCTGGGCTGAGGGCCCCACACGACACTGGGAGATACTGGGAGGGGACACAATGAAAGAGACCGGGGGAGGCACCCCCACCCCACCCACCCCAGGCCTGAGTCTGGCTTTCTTCTATCCATGTGGAATGGACAGGGGCAGGGAACCAAGGTTACATCTGACAAATGATGCCCAGGATGGTCTAGGGGATGCCCTTTGCAACAGATCAGTGTCCTAAGGCCTGAGTGGATTGGTTCTCTGTTGTTAGCTCTCTGTGGAGACTTGGGCATGGAGAGGGTGGAGGGGTGAGGAAAAACCAGGACACAAAGTGATTTAGAAAGTTAGATGTATGTGTAGCAGAAAGAAGTATATCATATGCACAGGCAATGTATGAAGTGACAGGATAGCGATGTACGCACTGTAACAGACACACAAAGTATACAAGATGCTAGTACAGTGGCACCTCCATCCCAAACTTAATTTGTTGCATGATTATGGAAAAGATGACCATGTGTGTGTTCATGCAGGAACAGTGACCATGGTCATATCTGTCAACCGATGCAGAGCTCCCAAAACAAAAACAAAATTTTGCCAAAATCTCCTGTTTATGAATGAAAGGGACCACTGTATACATTAGGTATTCATCTGCTAGTCATCCATTCAACAAACATGTATTCAGCTCCTACTAGGCACCAACCCTGACCTAGGCTCAGGCTATACAAAGCTTTGACTTCCGCAGAGCCACCATTTCTGCGGAGATCTATTCTACCTATATCTGCTTGGGGATGGAATGAATGGTGTGATTGCATGACTATTAGGGGTGAGAGAAAGATGGGGGTTCTATGCATATGCAATGATGCATATATAATATGTGTCATACACAAAATCAATAGCTTACAGTGTGTAGATAATATTGTATGTGCCAGGCTCCCCAGCACCCCTTTAAGGGAATTGTGAGCCCTGTCAAACTTCTGGGCTGCTCCCCCAGAAGTACACATATAGAGTTGGCCACATGGGAAGCAGCTCATCCCATAATTAATGGTTGCAATTAAGATCATCTCCTCTCATGATATTCAATTAGAAGCTAATATTTAAAACTGTTGTTCGCTGTTTGTTTTCTCTGCTTAGAGCACTTCAATCTTCAGAGGCCCTTCTGCCTGCGAAAGCACAGGACTCTCATGCCTCAGTTCTCGTCCTCTGGAGGTTACCCTGTAGGCTCACAAAGTAAATCTCACCTGCACCACACAGTTCACCCTAGCAGTCAGACATCGCAGAACACCCACATGACTCAATGAAAATTCATCTTGTTTTCTTCTGCTTCATACAGAGAGACAGGTTCCTCCTATTGTGGGCACCTGGATATGTGTGCAAGAATTCCCAGCATGTGATGCATAGCTGATTTAACCAATTTCAAGTACAAATTTTGGAGTTCTGTATGACTAGTAATCAGCACAACCTTCCTGTTTCAACTCAAAAGTCAAATGAACTTGGATTTCAGATAGACACGAGTATATGAAAATACCCCTAAAACTTAGTACAGGCTTAATAAACATTGAGCATACACAATACTGTGGAATTAATAAGTGAGTAAACTCGCTCGTGTTTCTCACATAGAGAAGCACTCTGCCAAATGACTGACATCACTTAAATACCTTCTATTACTTAACATGTACAAGAAGCCTTAAATTCAAGGACTGCAAAAAAAAGGGAGTAATTTAATATTACTGCAAAGTAGTAGCAGTGGTTATTATTTCTATTCTATGTGATGAATTATCAGGTGGTTGTTTTTCTCTCTTCACATTTTCTCTCTAGATTTTCTATGAAGAATGCAAACTAATTTTTTTAACCAGAAAGTTCAAATTAGAACACACTTTATTCCCCTTGTGCACTACGATGCACTAGCCCTTTGTCCACCTACTCAAGACTGAAGGCAGCCGTGGTAGTCTCCATATCCCCATTTTACAAATGAGCAGGCTGAGACTCAGAAAGGCTAAATCATTAGCCTATGCCCAGGACACACAATTAAGAATGAGCCAGAGCTCAGCCCAGACCTCCTGAACCCAGTCCACAGCTCTGTTTCCCTCGTAGGTTTCTGCCGCATCTGAGGGCGTGTGTGTCTGGTGGTGAAGGAGTCTCTCCTTGAAGAAAGGCGATGAAGAACTGCCTTTGCTCCCAAGGGTCGCTGGCTCGGAGAAGGTTGGATTCTGGGAAAGCTGAAAGTCCTGTGAAGCTTTCAAAGCATGCATCAGATTCTCTCAAGTAAGAATGGAAAAGAACCAGACTGCAACAGAAAGGAGGGCCAGGGAGCACGTGTTCAGCACCGCAGAAGGCCCTTTTTTCATAATCATCCTGCAAATTCATTGTTTTATGCTATTTTTATAATGTGTTAATAGACTCACTGAAGATCTCATTTTGCTTCATTTTCTGCTGCTATGATGGAACACCTGAGATGAGGTAATTTATATAGAAAAGAGGTTTATTTTTGGCTTGTATTTCTGGAGGTCCAAGGGCATGGCACCAGTGTCTGCTTGTCCTTTTTGTGAGGGCCACGCACTGCTCCAAGTATGACAGGAAAAATGGAAAACTAGAAAGGAGATCAGGCAAGTTCAGAAGAGAGGGAGGTGAGCCAGGCAGCAAGGGAAGGTGCTAGGTTTCCCTATGGCAACCTGTCCTTGAGGTCACCAACAAAGTCCCCTGAGTATGACCTGACTCCTTTAAAACAAACCATCAATTCCTAAGGCCTAATCATTTCCTAAAGGTCCCACCACTTCTCAGCACCATGTGTGTTGCCCCTTGACACAGGTTATGGGAGGGACAAACCACAGAGGGTTCATGCCGTAGCAGATTCCCCAAAGAATCCAGCTACAAAGTGGCAGAAAGAGTTAAAACTCAGGCCTTTGCATGTCAGAAGGGTTATCAGATGCCTAACAACTTCTTGTGATAGGGCTATGGAAAGTTCCGCCAAAGGTCCTTGTGGTGAATGGTTGGTCTCTTGTACAGTTTATATCTAAAACGTGCCCCGAAGCCTCATGCACTCATAGGTGGGGACTGGGGAGTTGTCTGTGGGCTGTGGGTAAGTGACGCTCATCTGTGGGTTAGGCCATTGATGAGCTCCTGGCAACACTCATCACTAGAAGCCAAGGCAGTTCTTTGTAGCCCTTCTTCAAGGTGGGACTCCTCCACCACCAGGCACAGGCCCCTGGATGAAGCAGAAACCTAAGAAGGAAACAGAGAAGGAACTGCGGCCTGCACTCGGGAGCTTTAGGATGAACTCCAGATCACTTCTTAATTGTGTGTCCCTGGCATAGGCTAATGATTTAGCTTCTCTGAGTCTCAATCTGCTCATCTGTAAAATGGGGATATGGAGGCTACCAAGACCACCTTCAGCCTTGAGTGGGTGGATGCTGGGCGGCTCATGGGGGAGTGGCCTGCCAAGGTGTGAAGCTCTCTCTCCTCCTCTCCTCTCTCTCTGCTTAGATACCATCTCACTCCAGAAAGAATGGCTACCATAAAGAAATCAACCAACAACAAATGTTGGAGAGGCTGTGAGGAAAAAGGAACCCTTCTCCACTACTGGTGGGAATGCATACTGGTGCAACCATTATGGAAATCACTGTGGAGACTCCTTAATAAACCAGAACTGGAAATCCCATTCAATCCAGCTATCCCCCTACTGAGAATTTTCCCAGGAGAACTGAAAACATCATATCACAGTGATATTTGGGCACCTATGTTTATAGCAGCACAGTTTGTGATAGCCAAATCTTGGAAACAGCCAAAATGCCCATCACTTGAAGAATGGTCAAAAAAGATGTGGTGCTTTTATACAATGGAATATTACTCAGTTATAAAGAATGACAAACTCAAAGCCTTCATATATAAGTGGACGTATCTTAAACAAATATTCATGAGTGAAATAAACCAGACCTATATGTGCAAATATCATATAGTGTCCCTAATATAAGAGCTCAAAAGAAGGAATAAAAATGAAAAGGTATAATATAGCTAAATGGAAAGCAAGAATTTAAGGATTAAACAATGAAGACAGAGCTGGGAGAAAAATTAGGAAACATGGTAGGGACAAAAGGAAAAAAAGGCCATAGAAGTGCAATGCTACAATTTTGTAAATGGTTAAGTTCAAAAATATCTGTGTAACAATGTATATTTGTTCTTTTTTTTACATTCTATAGGGGTTTTAAATTTTTGAATATCGGGGCTGGGGAGACAGCTCTGTGGTGTAAGTGCCTGCCTGGCAAGTACAAGGTTGTGAGTTCAAACCCCAGTCCCACACACAAAAATAAATTTTTGAATATCAACAATTGATGGAAAACTACCTGTTTCATGTTATGTCTAAGGCATTTGATACTCAGAAAGATAGTGATGTTAAGTTCAAGTCCCTAAGTTATATAAATAATATCATTAAACTTCTTTTCTGGAGGGTTAACAATTTAAGTTGGCCATCCAAATAATTAAAGAAAAAGAAGGGATACAAGTATAGCCAAGGTTTTGGCTCTAGCCCTTCAAGGGCAATGAGAACACAGGACACAAAAGAACCTGCACTATAACATCCTACAATTCATGGATACCCAAATTTCCTGTTCAAGGAGATTATGGGGCCACAGAAGAAAGTGACTGTCGATGTACAGTGTGCCTAAGGAAAGTCTCCTAGAGAGAACACATTCTCTAAGGCTTCCACAGACAGCAAAATGATCAAGCAATAGCCACGATTCATCCAGTTGGCTGACACTGACAAAAGTTCTGCACACTCCAGTATGTGGTTTCAGGATAGACCTTGAGGAGACCTGATTGATCTTGTTAGATACAAAAGTTATATATTTTTTTGTAACATAGGTCTTGCTTTATCTTGGTCTTCCCGCCCAGCAAAAGTCTAACCACAAGGTATAAAAAGGAAATCCATATTAATATGCTGAGTTGCAAAAGGCTTGAGTCAACAGATTCTGGTAATGCCAGATGACCTGATAAGCCGCTACTCTTATGGACTATTGGACTAAATATGCCACTACTTTCTCTTTGTGCAATGAAAAGAAAGATCTGCACTAATGATGTTTAGACAAGAAATCATGTCTGCATCTTATACTCTGAACAACTGTGATGAAGACATTAAGCAATGTATTAACTATTGCAATAATAATAATAAATTGTGAACCCTAGAAGCTGCTGCATGGCTGCATGAGGCTTTGGGGGAACACCTAGACACAAATTATAACAGAGGCCTCTTCAAACTGTGAGCCACAACAAAGCTTTCATGACAGTTGTGGGTGTTGAATATTGAGCCCCAGCAGTTGGAGTGTAGCTAAGAGCCCCCAGTGCCACAGTGTTCAGAGCTGAGGCTTCGGGATGGAACCAAACCACACAGGCCTCTTATCTCACCAATGGACTTAGCCATTGATTTCAGAATCTGGCAGCACTTTTGCAGGGGGAAGAGGGATGCTGTAAACTATAGTTTAAACTAGTATGTCACTAAGGTGTGTCCTTGAAGGAGTATATCTTGTCCCTAGCCTATTTCCCTCTTCATTATTTTCTGCTATCTGGTGGCCACAATGGGAGATTTTTTTTGCCACACCCTATCTTCCCTCATGTTTCTGCCCTACACTGTACCTAAAAGCAAAGGAACAATTAACCATGGACTGAAAGCTCCACAACCATAAGCCAAGTAAAACATTCCTCCTTGAAGCTGTATCTCTCTAGCATTCTGTCACGGCAGTGGAAGCTGACACTCAGTTCTTTCTTGCCCTCTCTCCACCTGCAGCAGTAGGGTGTATTCCGTCACTAAACAGACTCAAGAAGTTTATTCTCTGACCCACCACACTGAGCTACTTATCAGTCAGGATAGTCTAGAACTCTCAACTCTGCCACATCTTAAATGATCTCAATCTTCTTAGAGTTACTTTTTAAAAAAAAATCTTTAAATGTATTTATTTGATACAGGGTCTTGCTATGCAACTTGGACTCATAGTGACCTTCTTGGCTCAGCTTCTCCACTGCTGGGATTACAGGTCTGTACCTCTACCCCTAGTTTCAGTGACCAGCACAGTTCACCCAGTGTTCCAGGGCCAGCAAGGCATGTGGTGCTGGGGATCATACCTAGGTCATTGCGCTTTCTAGGCAAGTGCTTAGGCTGATTAACTATCCCCAACCTAGAGTTACTTTTTAAATCTTCAAATAACTTATACAGAGGATCCTCCAATGTGATGATGGTTCAACTTATGATAGTTTGACTTTATGATGGTGTAAAGACAATATACATTCAGTATACTTTGAATTTGAATCTTTTCTCAGACCAGCAGCACTGAAGATCTTCTCTTGCAGTGCTGAGTCACAGCTTCCAGTCAACCCTAAAGTCACAAAGAATAGACAAACAGAAGTCTACAGTGTGCTACCCTAGCATTGCTTAGCCTGCATGTTAGGCAGAGTAGGTGCTTAAAACACAGCCTTAGCTTAAGACATTTCCAACTTATGATGGGCATAGTGGGATGGAGCGCCGTTAGAAGTCACAGGGTATCGGTATTAGCTGGTTACTTTCAGGACTTTATTTGTCCTAAAAATGTTATGAGTGCTCTGTGGAACTGAGCAGCTGAAATGCACCACACATAAGAGACTCTGAACTTAGTGGGAGGGGAGGGGCAGAGGTACAGACTGCCCTCTGCATGGTTCACCATTCACAGCAGTCCCGGCTTCAGAATAGATGGACTCGGAGCAACTGTGGGATTTGGGGAAGTAACTACACCTTTCTTTCATATTCTCATCACTTGAAATAGCAGTATTGGGGTCTGGAAGGATGGCTCAGTGGTCTAAAGCACCTGCTTAGGAAAGCTTAGGCGGCTTCAGGGACCGTGGTTTGATCCCTGGCACCACACGCTGCACCAGACCTGCCCTCAGGGCAGGCTGATCCAGCCATAAAAAATACATAAACAAACAAACAAAAGTTCTGAAACAAGAAAAGAAAGAAAGAAAGAATGAATGAAAGAAAGAAAGAAGGAAATAGCAGTATTATCCCCTGACAAAAGGCTGTTACAAGAAACAAAGGAGGTAATATGAAGCTACACGCACCTGCCATCCCTAAGACAGTGGCATATATGTGGCACACAGCAAATGCTACCATTTCCTGCTAAGTAAAGACCAGAAACTACAAAGCCAATATAGTGAGGGCAGCCTCATTTTAAAGAAAGTAAAGTTGAGAGTCAGTCAGCGCTTGTTGAGGCTGAAAGAATTATACACAATGTTTGGAAGGAGGCTGCATCAGTTAGCAAACCAACCATCCCACCCGAAGAATTTAAGGAACTGGTAGCCCAGACGATGGAAAAGCTGTGACACCAGGATAGACTTGGAACAGCAGGAAGGCTCTCCCAGTGTTGGGCTGGAAAGAAAAGACAAAAGGAAAACATACAATAGTGGCGCACACCTGTAATCCCAGCATTCGGGAGGCTGAGGCAGGAGGATCAGTGCGAGTTCGAGACCAGCCTGGACTACAAAAGTGAGCTCAAGGCCAGCCTGAACTGCATAGCGAGACCCTGTCTCAAAAAGACAAAAAAAAAAAAAAAAAAAACTCAACAATAAAAAGTGAGTCTGTATGAAGCCACCCAGAAGATGGTTTTGCCTCTAATTCCAATGGGACTTTGAATGAAGGAGATATGCCTGCCTCCAGCAACACACATGGTAAAGCCAGGAAAGGAGATCTCTCCTTACGCCCCCAACTCCTGTCCTTCAACTGCCCATTACCACCTCTCATTGGCTGGACCTACCAGGAAGCAAGCACACCAGCAAATGTTTCTTGCAATAATCCAGCAGGGCAAGAAGGGGCAAGGATGACTCTGAGAGTAGAAATGCAACTAACAGGATGGGCATGGCTTCGTCTTTAGCATGTACAATGATATTTTCAGTTTACACGCATTAATCACACTGTTTACTTATAAGACTTGCTTGCTTTTATAGGTATATTTTTTTGAGGAGAAAGTTCTCAGGCATCCAGAATTATGACTTGCAATACTATACAATCAAGTGTTGCATTACAAGTCCCCATTTTATATTAGTTGTTTATGGCTGCATAAAAATTACTTGAACATCTAGTGTTTTGAAATTTCAAATATTTGTCATCTCATGGCTTTTGTAGGCAGGAAATTCAGAATTGGCTTGGCTACATGGTCCTGGTGGAAGGTCCCTAATAGGCTGAATAAAAGCGCTCCAGAGACAATCCTGCCCTAAGCCAGGAACGTGCAAATGTGTAACCTCACATGACAAAAGCTGTCTTGCTGATGTGATTAGGGATCTTGGTGAAAATATCCTGGACTTTCCATGCAGAGATCTTAGATGTAATCAGAGACAAACAAGCCTATGGGGAAGAAAACAGCAATGTGGTAATGAAGGCAGGGAGTGGAGGTGACAGTCCAGCTTGTCCTTGGAAAACAGATGGTCCCTGAGGCCCCCAGAATCTTACACCTTAATTTTGAATCTCTTAGGATTCACTTTGGACTTCTAACCTCTATAAATACCAAAAAATATACTTATATTGTTTTAAGGCATCATGTGGTTATTTACTGCAGTGGCACTAGGACGCCCACCACCCTAGAGGGATTTTTCCTAGGACACTCTCGGGGGGGGGGGGGGGGCTGTTGGCAGAGGGCTCAGTTCTGCTGAGCTGCCTGAGCATCCCCAGGATGAGGGGTTAGTGTTCCCCCAGAGCCAGAGATCTAAGAGAAAGCAGAAGCCAAAGTCTTTAGCTAAATATTTAGTGTCTGAAGGTGCACACTACCAGCAGCACCAGCACACATAGGTCCTACAGACTAACCCCGATGAACACAAGCACCCAATTGGGCATGTGTGGGAACCTGTGGAGACTGGCTATCTCAAGGACATCTATACGTTCTCCACAGTCAGGTCCCATTTGAATGAACTTCCCTAGCCATAAAGTAAAAGCTCTGTAGCTTACCCTGAGCTACTTCCCATTCCTAGAAACACATCAGTCTTGGGGTTGAATTCTGTCCCCAGCATTGGTAAGTAGTAATGCTCGTTCCTAACACCTCAGAATGAGCTGTTTGCAGAGGCCAGCAGGGAGGCAACGTGGGCTGGAAAGAGGTGATCAGGTTAAAATGAAGTTGAGTGGGTGGGCTGGAATCCAACCTGATTGGTGTCCTCAGAAAAGGAAACGTGGATGCAGAAATGGGCAGCAGGGAGGCCACACAGAGGAGTAAAGAATAAGCTGTGTGGAGGCTGAGGAAGAGAGTGAGGTGGCTGCAAGCCACAAAACAGCAGCAACTGCTAGAAAACCATCGGAGGCTGCCAGGCAGGCAGGGAAAGATCTCTTCCCTAGGGCTCGTAAGGGAAGTGTGGCCCTGCCAAGCCCTTGATTTTTTTGGCTCCTAGCCCCCAAGCCATGAAACATACATCTTTATTCTAGGTCATTCAGCTTTTGGCATTTTGTTACACAGCCCTAGCTGCCTATTACATACTGCTTTTCCTTCTCTTGAAACGCTGTTTCTTTGCTTTGTTTGACCAGGATAGCTATGGGTAATTTAGAAAATAAAAGAGTGAAGAAAAACAAAACAAACAAGTTCAGGGACCGGGGTTTGATCCTCAGCACTACATGCTGCACCAGCCACACCCCTGGGTGCACTGAGCTGGCAACAGTCCAGGCATGGTGGCATATGCTTGTAATCCCAGTGCCAGGGAGGCTGAAAACAGGAGGATCACTGAGAGTCCAAGCTGCGTAGTGAGACCCTGTACCAAATACATACATACATACATACATACATACATACATACATACATACCAAATAAAAATCACCCTAAGTCTGTTACTTTGGGACAACTATTCTTAATGATTATGTATAAGTAGGTTGCTATATCTCTATCCTGTGTTCATTTCTGCATATGTGTATAGAAATATCTATGACGTATTCAGAAAAAATAATTTCTATTTAAGGCAGAATGGAGTTTGCTATGCAGGCAAATGGAGCTTTGCAGCTGGCCCTCTGCCTCATTATCTAGAAGCATAAGAAAGAGCTTGGGGCTCCAGGCACCTGTTGGCGGATCTTTCCTTTCTCTTCTGGTTCAAGCCAACTGTTTCCAAATGCCCCCAGCTGTTGCCCCAAGACCATTATAGCTCTCTTCAAAGTTAACCACTAGGCAATTCGAGTTGTTGGAACCCTAGGTGATAAAAATCTTCCCCAGGGAAACTGAAAGGCTCTGATATTGCCATGGGTAAGGCTGTTGGCAGGCGCACATCTCATACATTCTGCAGACCAAAGCCCCAACTGAGATTCACGGCAGAAGCCACCTGGTCAGGCAATGGCAAAGCCAGAACCGGAAGCCATGTATTTCTACCCAGGGCCAGTGCCTGGCATAGCACATCTGCCTCCCTTTTCACTCACATCTCATGGCTGTTTCTGCCCACACACAGGCTCCACCTCTTTAAGCTGTTGTGGCACCAAAGCCCAATGCTCCAGTGATGCAAAGTGGTGGGTCTTGGTGCTTGACTCTTCTGGTCTCAAGTCTCCCTGGTAGATGAAGGCTGCAGGACAGAGATTCTTTGGGACCCCCACAGGAAGGGGATGTGGCTGGCAGCCTCAGAGACACAGGGATGGAGACAGGGAGAGGAGGGGGCACTGGCTTTCAGATGCCAGTGCCCAGCTCTGCCTAGGACCTCCCAATTATAAGGTTTTTTTAAAGTAAACAAGCCAAAGCACCTCCACTTTCAAGTAAGTCCTTGATAGCTCTACCTCCAGAACTCTTGCCTTTCCCAGTCCTGAAAATGCCCTCCAGCCTGGGACTTCTGTGCATCATCTTCAGATTGAGAAGAGGGAAGAATGGAACTGGGATGGAACCCTCCTCGTGTGACACAGCAGGCTTCACAGCTGCCCCAGCCGCCTTCAGACATTCTGACCCAGGGTGCACTGCAAAGCCACTAGGGGCCAAATACCCACAGTTATCCACCCAATCACTTCCTGATGAAAGAAGGAAGACATTTCATTTTTCTCTCAAACGTGAATATGACATATCTACACCACCCAATTTTCCTGACAGGGGAATAATTATATCAGTATAATTAAGTCTCAAATGCAAAAATTATCTGTGCAGCCTAAGCCGACATGACACTTCCCACATCAGAGAGCCATTGTTCCAGCCAGTAATTATCCAGTCGCCTTTGACATGTCTTACTTGGATTTAAATGGAAATGTGACTATTTCTCCTCAGCCCCCTGATCCGTGTGATTGCAGAAATAAGGAAGTGGATTCTGAGACTTCTCCAGTGGCCCTTGGGCCTGCATCCAAGGAAGGTGAACATGAGAATAACTTGCCCCTTCTCTGGCCTAGGCGTTGTCTGTCACCAACTCACTCCCCTAATTGTCTGTCATGTCTTTCTCCTGCTGTTTCTTTTCATCGTAAGTTTCCTTCATCATCACCTAAAGGTGTGGTGGTCTTAATGTGGCTGGTGACCCCCTCTTCGCTCCAGATTGCTCTCCACTTTGCACTGCACAAACCATCCAGGAAGCAATGCTTTCACCCCAGCACACCCCAGCCTCCAGTGATGCCCCACTTGAGCAGGCCACTCGACACACCACACTCTCCCCTTAGTCTCCCTCCAAGGCTCATTCCCCATATCCCAGCAACTCCCATGGTCTCCTGGGCATGCCACACCTTTCCCGTCTCTGTGCCTTAGGATCCACCATTTCTCCATCTGGAGGCTTCTTTCCTGCTGGGCCCCTTACCTCAAAAGTGAACTCTGATTTCTCCTTCAAGACCTATTCCATAGCTACCTCCTCTAGCCTCCTAGGGTGACCTCTTTCATCTCTGTGCCCCCAGCATTAGCAAAAGCTTTAAAGACCAGCACCTATTCCATCAGCTTGTAAATAAATCGTTTTCCAGTTTCTCATTCCCTACTACACGCAGCCCCTCCTACGTAGGACTGTGCTCAGTCATGCGTCTCTAATGCCTGGAGCAGTACCATGACCTTAGAAGTCACCATATAAATATTTCAGCTGTAAATTCTTCCAGCTCTAAATTCTTACTTGAGCAGGTATGCGCAGGTCTTGTAAATGTGGACTTTCGCTTGCAAGCCAGCTCCCACATGTACAATGTGTCCTCAGGCCCGTCTTGTCACCCACAACCCTTAGTTTCTCATCTGCAACATGGGAATAAAGACTCATGTCTACATTGGGAAGACAGCTGAGAGGCCCCAGAAGAAAAGTGCTTGAAATGCTACACAGCACCCAGCAAGTTCTTGGTGCCCACCAGCCCGCTTTGCTACACCAGAACTATTGGGCAACAGCTTAGGAAAGTAAAGCATGGGGGCCTCCTCTCTTCTGATGCTTCCTCCCCATACCCCATCTCCCCTGGGCCCCTTTACTCTATGGAACTCCATTTACACCAGGTGTTCCATTGGATGCACTCAGTTCCATAACCCAGGGCCGGGTTCTTTTAGCACCCCAGCATGGTCCCCAGCACCAGGACTCCTCCTGTCTTCTCTCCACCAAAATACGCTGATGCCATGTCCTCTTCCTACACTCTTGAGTTAGTTACATGATTGTGCTTGAAATTTAAATAAAAATCAATGTGTGTGTGTGTGTGTGTGCGTGTGTGTGTGTGTGTGTAGGCTCTCACTACACAGTGCATCTAAGAGTGGGGCTGGTGTGGCACGTGGTGCCAGGGATCAAACCCTGGCTCCTGCACTCCTCTAAGCAAGTGCTTAGTCCACTGAGCAGTGCCACCAACCCTTAAGTAAAATCAATATTAGCAAGCACCACACCCCAAGTCCCACTAGGCCGTAACCCTATTAGCATCTACACCCAGAGGCTCCTTGATTTACAGTGTGGTTATATCCCAATAAGCCCACTGTTAATTGAAAAAAAAGTCTAAATTGAAAATGCATTAGATCTCCCTGACCTGCAAACATCCTGGCTTAGCAGTACAGCACGCTGTAGGGTGTCAGGTGTTTCCAGCATGATTTCAGGGTGTTGCCTGGGCATGTTCACTGCACCTGCGCAGCATGTGGAGAGAGGATCTTTCTGCCTATGGTTAACTGGGAAAAGATCCAAATTCTGAGTATGATTTCATTGAATTGAATGCACAGAGATTTCATACCACTATGAAGTTAGAAACTCCCAGGCTGAGCCACCTTAGGTCAAGGACTACCTATTCAAATCCATTCCAAGAGGAATAAGACTGGGAACTGGAGACCCAGCCTACAGATACAGGAGCTGGAAGGCTTCACCTTGAATAAAGCTATTCGAGTTAGTGGTGAGTGAAATGATCAGGATCTTGAAGCCAGCACACCTCTGTCTGACTCCCTAAGCCCCCTGAACAGGGAGCCCAGCCCCTCCATTCTACAGTGCCTTCCTCTACCTTCAGCACAGAGTGATATGAAGGTCAAGTTACCTTCAGGTGCTCTGTAAACTGTAAGAGCTACATTCATCCAAGATCATCACAAAAGGCTCTGCACAAGCATAATTCAACCAACAACGGACCACGAACAGGATAGTGAAGCTGTAAAATTCTAATGGAGCTGAAAACCTCTCTTCAGTGAGTGATGTCACAGCCAACATAATGTGGCAGCACAATATAAAACTCATGTGTTTGAGGTGGTGCTGGAGCAAACAAAATCACCACCCATTGTGTAAATGTATAGCACACAATTATGTACAGTGTACAGTGTATAATAACTTAATGATGATAAACAACTGTGTGGCTGGTTTATTTACTACGTTACACACTTAGTCATTATTTTACAGTGAAGTCCTACTTATCAAGCAATGAGGACAAAGACCGTAAAACAGACTGCTGTGCCACCCCAGTGGCAGCCTTCTGCATTTTTTATTTACAGTGACTCTTGGATCCCATGATAAGCCACAGGAAATGACTGACCTCCATCTTGTAGGTTTGAAGTAAGGTTTATACAAGAAAGGAAGTCGCCTGACAATTGTATCTCAGGATGTACCACTATTGTGACAGGGGACTCCCTGAATTGATCAGGGAGAGTGTGGCACAGAGCTAGTGGCATCGGTGATCAGTGCCAGATCCTAGCTTGCCCAGGGTGGGACCAGAATCAATGCTATCTCACCAGGAAATGGGGTGAAGCAGGGTCCACCATCAGAGAAAGGTACATGTGACATAGACAGCAAAAGACACCAATAAACAGCGTGAGGGCAGGCATGATAATGAGCGAGAGTGAGGCTATTATTTCCAGCCTTGACGGATTTCTGTCTGCTGAGCTAGGGACGAACGCTGATGCTGCCGAGTCACCAACATCTTGGGCCTCATCCCAGCTTGTGGGAAGTCCTGCCCACGTGTTGCAGAATGGATGGTGCCGACAGTTTGGCTTGCTTTCCTTTGTGACCATTTTTAAGCAGGACTGGTTCAAATGCCCACCAATTCCTCTAATTCAAGGGCACTGGGCAGACTTATTTTCTGTAACAATACCAAGCTTGGAAGCACGGCTTCTCCATCTTGCTGCTATGGGCACTGGGGAGCTGATGGTCCTTCATTACGGGCATTACGTGTGCCAGGGGCATCTCAGAGTGCTTGGCAACACCCTATTCACCAGCAATCCTTCTCTCTCACCTGGCCAGTCAATAATGACTCCAGATATTGCCACATGTGTAACAAGAAAAAAAAAAACACTCTCAGTGAGAGCCTAGAGCCAGACTTCACTTAGAAAAATCAGACATTCAGGAGTCAGCTCTGCATCCAAATCCTGGACAAAATACTTCTTAAGGATGAAAACCACCCTCTGCTATGACTCAGGGAGTCTGGACTAAGGATAAAGTATGATGCACGGACAGCAGCTCCAAGCAAGGAACCCTGGGCTGCATCTCCTGGCTGCTTGGGAGCCACGCAGCTTCTCAGATCCTGTCCACAGGTGCCACATCAAAATTGCCATCTTCACACAGCCCACATGATGTGTGCGCAAGAGACACCGTGGTGCAGAACAGAGGCCATGGACTCAGGAGCTAGCTGTGTATGTACCCTGGTGCCAGTCTTTCCTAGTTATCTGGCTGTGAGCAAATAGCTCAGCTCCTTGAAGTCTCTCTCCTGAATTGTATGAAATAGAAATAAAAATATTACCTCGGTCATAAGGTAGAAAATGTAGATCTAATTAGATGGTGTAGGGAAGGTGCTCTGCACAGCACCTGTCTCACAGCAGACATGCAATCAGGGCTAGTCTCAGACTGCTCCCCCGCCCTCCTCTCAGACGCCTCTCAGACCGGGACATTAGGCAGCTAGGCTCACCACGGTGGAACATAAAGATGCTCGAAGCCACCTCCACACACTTTTGTGATCTTCCTCTTGATGGAGTCTGAAATTATAACAGCCACTTGGCCACTCATGGTCCATTTATCCGTTTATTGACTCAGTGGGAAAGAAAAACAACTGCTAAGCGGTGAGCTCTCTCTTCCTGCCACATCTCCAGGTTATGGTCTGGCTGTGCGTGCCTCTCACAAGAACAGCCTCATCAAATTCGCCTTGTGGCTGGAGCCTACTGGCTTCTGCAGCTCCATCAATCCTGCCCTCCCAGGCACTTGGGAGCATCTCCCTTGTCTGATGGAGGGTTCTGGCTGATGGCTTTGAGCAGCACTCCAGGAGCCTGGTGCTGACGCTGACAGCCTCCAGTTATTATTTCTTCAGCGCTGGGATATAGCTCTGTGACTTTCACCCAGTGCCAGGGACCACTTCAGACACGGCCTCCAGAGGCTCTTTTTAGTCCTCATTCCCTGCTGTGGGGACTATAGCTATCCTGGAAGGGACAGTGGCCTGCACTGAGTGGGACTGTCCTCAAGCAGACTCCACACTTGAATGAGATCCTTTGGAACTGCTAGAGGTAAATCGATGCATGTTTTATTCAAATACCAGCACTTGGTGGGATCCTTTCAGTTTTATGATCCAAAATAGCCCACAAACAATAACTTATGGATCAAATTTGGCCTGCCAGTTGCTTTCATAAGTAAAGTTTATTAGAACCCCAATTTTCATTTATGTAGCATCCCTGACTGTTCTTATGCTCTATGGCAGACTTCAGAGTCAGAGACCTTATGATCTAACAAAAGGGAAATATAATTGAGCCAGTGAGATAGCTCAGCAGACTAAGCATCTGCATAGGCAAGTGCAGGAACTGGGGTTTGATCCCCAGCACTATATGCCATACTGGTCCCGCCCCCGCGTGCAATGAACCAGCCGATGAGTCCAGGCATGGTGACACATGCCTGTAATCCCAGCTCTGGGAAGTCTGCAAACAAGAGGAGCACTATAGGTCCGAGCTGCATAGTGAGACCCTATACCAAACATATCTTTTTGACAAACAGAGGGAAATGTTCATTATCTGGCTTGGCAGAAAAAAATTACTGGCCCTGTTCTAAAACTATGAAGTTCTACAATACTGTAGTATTAGGAACTTAATAACCTAAGAATATACAGATTTCAACATCACATGCTTCTATTAAGTTGAACCATAGGAAATCAACTGTGTCCAACTATATTTGACCTATAAGAACATCAATGCATAGGATTCAGCCTGAGAGTTTACCTAATAATTCACAATTATCTCATTCCTAAGATGCCCTGCATTGAAGGTCCTAAGGTCTCATACGTCACGGTTCTGAGCTGCTATCATTTCCAATGTTATCATGCCGTGGGGCTGCACACTGACCACCCATTTAGCATTGGAGCCATTGCTGCATTAGAAGAGGGAAAGGTACGAGAATTAATAAGCAGACTCAGAAGAATTTAACGAGGAAAGTAGCTTTTCAAAAGGTACAGGCTCACAGTACCTTATGAGAAAAATGGATAAACTCCAGAGAGAGATAACCGTAGTCGTCATTCCAAGAATAAGACCAAATGGAGAGGTGATCCTGAGATGAAAAGAGACAACTGTGCCAGTTGTTCACGGACTGCTTTTGTTTTCTCCAACAACAGGTTATGCTCTGTATGACCATGACTAGATGATGGGAAGAGCCAAATCTGAGCAAAAAGGAAACCAGAAATGAACCATGACCCAAGGGAGGGGCCTTTGAAGCAACCGCAAATAATGTGGGAAAAGAGAAGAGCCAGTTAGGCTGTACTCGGGAGGCTGTGCTGGGCTCCAGGCAGTCCTGCTGTCCCACATAGTGACCACGGGAGGCTGCTCAGCACCTCATACGTGGTTAGTCCAACCCAGGGACTGAATTCTGAATTCCATTTTGTTTCTTTCAGCTTAAATTTCAATAGCCCCCTGGGCCTGTTGCTACACTCTCCCCCAATACCACCATCCAAGGATGTCAGCTTACACTATAGAGAGGTGGGAAACAATCCAGGGAGACCATTTCATTCCACCTGTTCTGTCTGCTGTAGTCATCACTCCATGGGAGACAACTTGAGAAGCACCAAGCTAGAAGCACCAGGTCCTACCTTTCCACCCCCAGTGCTTCTAAGCTTCTAAGATGGTCAAAGGTGTTACTCTTCTGTGTTCTAAAGAGCCGAAGGGCAGAGGTGCCTAGGAAACTCTATGAATGGCTACTGACAGCCACCACCACCTTGGTTTTTAAGAGTGCCCACTTGGTTGCGCAAATCAAGTATGTCGCAGAGTCACTCGGCAGGCAGTGAGTATCTGAAAATCTGCAGGGAATACAGTTCCTTTCGGATCCCACACTGGAAGCACCCAGAATAAAGAATAAAGTGACACCTGGGAACAGGAAGTAACGTCACTGAGGAAAATCACAGAGTAGCAAAGCAGGGAAATCCGTAGTTCAGAGGCAAGAATGCTAAGTAAGGTACACAGCAAACTGTGTGGTGAAGATCTGAGTGCGAGGAAGACCGGGCTCATATTTTCCCAGCCCGAGTCTCCTCCCCTCTCATAGTCACCAGATATATCTACATCAGGGACCCTCCTGAGCACGAAGGCCACGTGGGGATCTTGTCATAGTGACATTTGCAACTCAAAAGTCTAAGAAAGTGCCTGAAAATTCTACAGCCCAGAATGTTAGTCTCTGTATGTACTCTGAAAAGCAAGGGTTCTAAGCAATAGAGAATTTGGAAGAATTCAGTGGAAGGAAACATAAAATAGACTTAGACCTGGCATAACCAATAAACCACTGCATAAATAATCACTAACAACAGCAATAAGGAAATATAAGCTAGATGTGACCCAATTTAAAATTAGTCTCCAGGGGACATCTATAACAGAAACAAAACAGAGTCACAAAGAAAAATTCTGCTTATACTTTTCTATTCAAGAATAATCATTTGGGACAACCCACCCGGGTCCCCTTCTGTCCCTCTTCCCAGACAGAAGCTTTCTTTCTCTTAATAAATCTATTCTGCTCATAAAAAAAAAGAATAATCGTTTTCCTTTGCCACAGTTAAGTGAGTCTTAATTATTAGGTATCACCAGACAATAGTCTAAATTGTCCCTAGAATGCTGTCTGGAAGTCGCACCAGTTAAAATGCAAGCCTAGTCACAACATCTGATATGCCGTGTCCTTGGCTGGCAGCACAAAGTCTTGAAGGTTGGCCCGACAATAGACCACAGCACAGAGGACTCCAGCTAGGGGAGTCTACAGTACTAGGCTTAATGTGTGCACTTGCGGCTTTCTCACTGGGTCTGGGCCTTTGTGAAAAAGAAGGCATATGCTTGGCCAAGGAGGGCAGCGTGGTATGAGAGGGCAGTGACAGAAACCAAAAGCAACAGGACCCGCCTTGAAAATTAGGAGTTGCTTGACTTTCAAATGAGCTACACCAAGATGTGCATCAGTGAACTGTAACGATGTGGGGGCCAGCAGGAAGGCAGAGAGCCGTCCTTGTTCAGTTTTACTCCCTGGACACTTGAGTCAGTTACAATTTTTCAAACACTTAAGGTGTGCAAGACTTTTGACTACCTTATCAGCCATTTTAGAAATTCAATACCTGAGACTTGGTGAAGACAGGTGACTGACCCAGGATACAGTATGAAAGAGCTAGAGCCAGGATTTAGATCCAGCTCAGGAGGAGGCAAACTACAGGTTAGAGGCCAAACCCAGTCCACCATCTGTTTTTATAAATAAAGTTTTATTGGCTTATAGCCACATTGTTCATTTATATATTGTCCATGTATGTTGCTTTTGTGCTACATCAGTAGAGCTGAACAGCTGTGGCAGGGATGGTATGGCCCCTAAAGTTCAAGATATTTACTGCCTGGACCTTTATGGAAAATATTTGTTAACCCTTGGGCTACAGCATCCTGTTGCTAGCCAAACCCAACTCCAAAAGGCCCTCAGGAAGAAGTAAATACCATCTCATGCTCTTTCCTTTGTTTGCTGAAAAGTGACATCAGTCTTTTTTTTCTGCTTATCCACGAAGCAATTAACTCAGGGAAGCAGGAGCCTGAAGGATTTCCCCCTGAGTGTTTGTTTATAAGTCCTTCGCCAGCAGGATGCTCTGTCTCTAACTCAGTGCCAAACTTTAATAACAGCACAAACCACAACCACATCATGTCCCACTGAAAGCAAACAGGAAATCCAGCTCTGCCACCCAGCTGGGTGGATGTCAGCTGTGGACAGCTGCAAATTGCCTCAACAAGGACAGATGTAGCTCGTTTTTGCCTTTCTTTTTCCATTTGAAAACTTTACGAGGGGGAAGATGAGAATGCTGTTAGGGAAATGAGTGTGTTGGTTCTGATTATCCAAGCAGGTGGCAGAGGTGACATGTGTCAGGACGGGCTCCGAGTCATTTGCCTGGAAAGCAGCCCAGGCAAGGCTGGAAAGGGCAGAATCCCAAAGGAACTGATGATGCTCAGGACACTGAGCATCATGAGGAGAGATTTAGGATGCATGGCTCACAGGGCTGGGGCACAACATTTGGGATGTCGTTCGCAGAATTATAAAACTGGAAGTGACCCACTAGGGAAGCACCGGCCTAGGCATCCACGTATTCTGAAGTTCAGAGTTTATCGACTTTTAATGAGGCTCTAGGATGCTCTCCAATTTGTGTCTCCCTCTTGTGATGATGACAGTGGTGGTGGTGATAGTCATGGCAGCGAGGGGAGATGATGGCGATGTGCTGATCAAGAGGACAGTGATGAAGACCTTGGTGGCGCTGCTGGTGATGGTCATGGTCATGGTAGTGACAGTGGCAATTTTCAGGATGGTGTTGGCAGTGGCAGTTAGGAGGAGGAGGAGAAAGAGGAGGAGAATAGTGATTGGGCTGAGGCTGACAATGGGGGTTTGCTTTGTGTCAGGCATAGATTGCCTCGTTAAAACTCCTGCAGTGCTGTAAAGGGGCTGTGATGACTTTGCCCATTTTATAAGACCAGAGACAGCTAAGTAAGCAAGAGCCTGGCTGCAGTCAAGCACTATGGTACTGGCAAAACTGCAGAGTGCATCTCATCCTCCTGACTCCCATGCCTGGGCTCTGTGAAGTTCTGCTCCCCACTGGCGATGTTAAGCTTCCTGTGTTGAGCAACATCCCAGGAGAAAGGTGAGAGAAATTTTAACGTAATAACGAAGAGTAACTATTTCAAACTTCATGGGCCAAATGGCTTCTATCACAAACATATCTATCACTGCTACATGAAAACAGCCATACACAGCTTGGAAATGATTGTGACTAGGTTCTAATAAAACTTTATTTACAAAAGAAAGAAAAAGAAAATTAGGTAGATCTGACCACGCATTTAGCAAGATGTTCTAAGGTGCTGCTTCCAGGGTCAGGGTGGGAGAGCAGGTGAGACCCAATGGGGAGCCATGCTCTAACTACCATAGGTCTGCACCAGCTCTGGATAAAAGAAACAAAAAATAAATTAGGCTTATCACTACAACACCAATAGGTGCCAAGTCACCAACAGAAACCAACAGTGAGTTCTGATGCTATGCTGCACAGAAAGATGGATACAGACAGTAACATTTCAAACTAAATAAAAGAGATTATTTTAAATGTTCTCACTACAAAGAAATAATAAGTTTTGGAAGTGATGAATATGCTAATTAGCCTGATTTGATTATTCCATGAGGTGTATACAGGTACTGAAACATCCCACTGTTCCCTGCAAGCATATACAATTGTGATTTGCCAGTTAAAAAGAAAATAATAAATGAATGCTTAGCAATTTCCAGAAAGAACAAACAAAGCATTGTAATTGCTGGATAATTTGTAATCTCTTTCAAGGGAAAGAGGCAAGAGGATGTCTCTCTGCCATCTGGATCATCATCCCAGAGGTGAGAGGACATTTTCAGCTGTAGCATCAATCTGGAAAGAGCTGGAGAGGGAAGAAGCTACAGCGATGTTGTTCCTGTTAATTCCCCACTCCCACTGGCATGTGGCCAGTGGTAAAATTTCAACCAGTCTGAACTCTGAGAACAAAGAACCTGGAATCAGGAGAGCTACAGACCTCCAGGCTTGTGACTCTGTGACTCCATGCACAGACCCTAGGGTGCAGAGAGGTGCTTTTTCCAGAAGATGTTGCCGTGGTAACCATCAGCCTATGGGGACACACCTAACTCTTGCAGCTCCTGACTGAGTTGGTGTCCGAAGAGTGACCCTTACAGATCACGTGACCCACTGTGCAAACAGAGGGAATGCGAGCCCAACAAAGGAAGAGGAATGCCCTAGGTCACTCAATGAGCTGTTCTGACTATCTGGTGAGCTGTAGGCCAAGTGCAAACCAAATAAGGCCTCCTGGCTTGAAAGAAGCTGCTCATACTAAGTAACCTTCTTCCATGAGGGGCTAGAAAGGAAAACCAGGTTGTGCCCTCTGCTCTTCTTCCCCTTTCACTGATCTACTTTGCCATGTGATATTCCACCCTGGAAACAACAGAAAAGTTATATAACCAGAGGCGAAAAAGACTGGATCAAATTAGAGGCAAGGAGACCTCGAAAGGTGAGTGAGGGCTATCCACCAAAGAAGGCACACAGACCCAGCCTCTGTGGTAGGCATCAGAGGGTTTCATCCTCTAGGAACCATTCCCCCTTTTTTGGCACCAACTACCAGTCCAGTTGTCCTTGGGGAGCTCTTCTCTCATTCCCAGCCCATGTGGTTAGGATGCAGCTGACTACAGCCTAGGTTTCAAGGCAGGACACACAGCTCAGAACTGTCTGATCCTAGATCACAGCCTGCAGGCACCAGGGGCTTGGCTTAAGCACAGACATGGCACCCAACTAGACCAATGAAACCCAATGAGATTCCCGTCTAGACTGTGCTTGAGTTGTGTGTGGAAGGAATCCTCTTCTTGCTGAGGTTAACGAGCTGGTCATATATTATGGCTCTGAGGCCACTGGGAAGGGAACATTTGCCTAAGACCAACACAGAGAACATGGGGAGAGGATTCAGCCAGATGTGGCTGTAAATGTTTAAAACTGGTTCTTCAGGGTCATGAGCGGGCAGGGATCCTGGTTGTAGCATCTTCCAGTTGCCATATTCTAATATTCCCACAGCAGCCAATGTGAAGCTGCTAATGCAGTGTTTCTCAACACAGTCTCAGGAAGCATTGCATACAGTCAGGACTCCAGAACCTGGATTCAGCCTGTTGATATCATTTGAGTCCCTAAATTCCACAGGGTCTGTAACCAGACACCATTAGACTTAGTCATGACATGAACAAATCGATACCATTTTGCATGAATCAATTTGAATTCCGTTAGCCACGTACAACTAAAAGAAACATAAATTTGACAAAGTCACACATTTTTTCCCGACTCCATACACTTAGAATTCCAAGACAGTCAGTTCTCCCAGGAAGACCACTGTTGCTTTCCCATTGCTGAGTCTGTCATTAAGTTTTTAGTGCTTTCTTCTTGCTCTCTCAGCAAAAGAAACACCCCCAGAAGGAAAACTACCCTGAAAGTTGAATTATCATTTGAAAATGAACTCGGGACATCAAGAGTTTAACTTTGGAACCTTGAATGTCCTTGGATCAGTATCTCCTGAAGATGTTAAATAGAGCATCAATGCTAGTTCTTCCACCGTGAAGACTAAACTCCATAGGCAACCATTGCATCATGCGATTAAGGGAAGCATAAGCTCATCTAAATGTTTTGAATTTGATTTATTTGAATAATTTAATGTACGCCTGCACTACTTAATCAATACCCACCCCCCTCTTTCTTTTTAAAGTAATTAACATAGAGCTAAGTTACTCTAATTTCCAGCAAGTCTGAACTGACAAAAGTTCAATTGATGAAGTCTCAGGGGACAAGATTAGTGTCTGCTCCTCATTTGGCAACTTGAGACACAGCGCATTATTTGTAATTGGTATTAGCAACTTTAAATGCTGATTAATTGCTAGAGAGCCTGTTTCCAATACAAAAACAAAGCCACAAGCTGAGGAGTAATAGACCCAGTTATTCCTAGGTATGCTTTTGGTAATAGATTTTTATTATCAGGATATCTCATCTCAGAGACAGATGCAAAGAAACTCATTTCATTAGACGACAGCACCTTCTGAATCAAGATGAGAATGAGTGTGTGCAGTGTTTGGGATAAAGGCAGAGTGGAAGAATTCAATTTCAGAGACCTGCTTGGGGCTAGTGGCACCAGGCTCTAAGCCCCTTTTAGAACCAAGTTTTTTGTTTGTTTGCTTGTTTGTTTTTTGTATTGTTTGTTTGTTTTTGTTTTTTTGAGACAGAAAGCTTTGCTGGCTGTGGCAGGCAATCAAGAAACGAGACAAGAGGGAGGGAAGTGACGTAAGTACATACAAGGTACAGTGCCAGCTCTCTGAGCATGCAGAAGGCCATTAAGGAGAGAAAGCAAAGAACATGGAGTTTATAAACGTGCTGGGCCATTTTGGATCATGCTGAGATAACGGGACAGTAATTAGGAGAGCTATCTGCCTGTCAGGAGAGCAATAAAATGTGTTATTTACGCCCAGCTTGTGGCCCTAAATGCCCTCCATATGGGATGACTTTTTAAATACTTCACTTCCCAGCCAAAATAATTCAACTTTATGTGTTCAAGTTCAGAAGCATTTGCAGAAGGAAAATACTCAGAGCTTTGCAGAATGAACCCCTTAGCTCTAGGTCAGGAAAATGCTCTTGGGAGGGGTTCCTATACCAACCTAGAGATTGGAAACCAGAGTATAAAAGTATAAAAACCAAAATAAAGAAATTAAAACAACTCAAAAATCTGAAAAGAATCTCATTTGGGGCTTTCTAAGATTCTTACTAAATGTGACCAAGCTCTCAGAAGACAAGAGAGAGTAGATAAAAGATGCAGAAGCCAGTAGTCTTCAGGGACAATAATGAGAGAGGTAGAGTAACAAGTATGGCATGAATTATGTGCTTTAGTCTTTGCATGTAGATATGATGGTGTCCATTTTACACACAAGGTTAAACAACTTGCTCCCCAAGGCCAACTTCTGGTGGAGAAGGGAGAAAGACAACCAGTGATTGTTGAGATTTGATAGAAGAGCCACCCGTCCCCAAAGCTCCCTTCCGATCCACTGCAGGCCTCTACTCAGGAAATGGGCGCCCTACTCCATGGAGCCTCCAAGTCAGTGGGTGGCTGTAAGCGGCTTCTGTGGCCTGGCAAGGGCTGATACATCTTCAAGGATTTTGTAAGTCTGTTGCCAAACAGAGTTGCTGAAAATTAAATGGCATAAACTGACATAGATTATATTAGAAACAAAGGTAATACATACTCACATGCTTCCTAATTATCTTATTAACGTTTTATTATTACCTATATCATTGGAATTATTTGTCTGTCCTATCTATATTGTAAAACTGACATCTAATGTGCTACTGCGCCTAGCTTCCCAACTCTGTGTTCAGGGATATCTCGGCCTGAATGGGAGAATTTACACCACATAAATTGGCGAAAAACTCAGTCAAGAGTTACAGTTAACTGCCTGTCCTGGAGTGCCAGGTGTTAAACACGCACCAGCACATCTCTGCCTCTACCTCTTTTCGTGGTGCTCTGATGGATATGCTTAGATCCAAAGTCACCATTCAGTAGCATCAGTGAAGAGCTTTCTCCTTAAGGGGAAATAGGCTGGTGCAGAGGAGACACAAGGCCCTCAGGGCATCCTCTCATTTACTTTAGACCTCACATTCTTTTCATTTTTTCCCCTTCTGAAAGTGGAAAATACACCCCAAAGTAATGCCAAATAAATAATTCATAGACCATATATAATTAATGCTGAATTTAACAGAAGTAGAGCCGTAAGTGGTTGTCTATTAACTATTTATGACCTTGCCCGGGTAGCTGACAAGCCAGACTCAGTGCAGAGATCACACCCATGCTTCCATGTTTTATTTAAACATTATTAAAAGTACACAGTCTGCAGCGAAGCTTTCAATCCCACTCAGAATTAGATTCAGCTGTGAAGTCACCTCTGGGTCTTGGAAAGGTTAGAAATGGGTTTTGCTGGAAATGCTACTATTTTCTGTGTGTGCAGGAAATCGAGTTCCCTACTTCTCCTGCTCTGGCCTCGTCTCTCCTTGGTGGGAACTCTGGAGTGTGTCACCTCCTCTCCTTCATCCTCAGTTTAATCATCTGTAAAATGGGGAAGACCAGCATCTTCAGCTTAAAGAGCTGAACAGGTGAGTGGTCCTTAATGAGAGAGGGATTCTGCCCCTTGGCACACTTGGGGCAGAATAGAGATGTGCTTCCTTGTGCTGACTAGGGTAGGGGCACTATTTGCTTCGAGTAAGCACAGGCGAGGGATGCTGCTAAATATTTTGCCATGCATAGGATGGTCCCCATGCTTCGGAGAAGGTCAGGAAACCCAAGGAAAGAGAGAAGGAAGGAGAAGCAAAACAGCGACAACTAGTGCAGGGCCAGTATTTGAGACTTTGGTGTGTCTTACCCCACTTAATCCTCATAACCATCTCATAAGATGGCTTGATACAACTGCTCTTTTATAGACAGTGAAGCTAAGATTCCAAAGTTATCTTTTTTTTTTTTCCCTCTGAGGTCTCAGACTCCAAGTCTTGTGTTTATTCTACCACCCTACACTGGTTGAACAGTGTCCTTCAAAATCCATACTCAACCTCAGAACGTGACATTTTGGGAAATAGGGTGCCTGCAGAAATGGTTAGCTGATGGGGCCTGGCAGGATTGCTCAGTGGTCTAAAGCACCTGCTTAGGAAAGCTTAGGTGGCTGCAGGGACTGCAGTTCGATCCCCAGCACCACATGCTGTGCCAGCCCTGCCCTCAGGGTAGGCTGAGCTGTCCATAAAAACAAGCAAACAAACAACAGTTCTGAAACAAGAAAAAAAAAAAAAAAGAAGAAATGAGACCCTGTCTCAAAAAGACAAAAAAAAAAAAAAAAAAAGAAAGAAATGATTAGCTGAGATAAGGTCATGCTAAGTTGCAAAGGCTAGTGTCCTTAGAAGAAGTGGGAGGGAATGCTCAGGGGCCTGTACAAAAGAGGGAAAAGCATGCACAGATACAGAAGAGAAAGTAGGCATCCTGCTTGGGCACAGGGGCAGAGCTTGGAGAGACCCAGCCACCAGCTGAGGAATACCTGCAGCCACCAGGGATTGGGGGAGAAAGGAATGATTCTTCCTGGAGTTGGGAGTCAGGCCAGAGACACCCTAAATCAGCCTTCTAACCTCCCAAATTAGGACACAATAAATGTTGTTTTCAGATGCCCAGTTTTTGGTAATTTGTTATGCAGCCTTAGGAAACTAATACATATCCTCTTCTGACACAAATCAAAACAGTTCTGTTTTGATTGTGGGGTGGAAGGAGAGGGGAGAGAGAGAAAGCCAGCCAGGGAGGAAGGAGCAAAGTAATGAGCACATGGCACGAAGTAAGGGATCGGCAGTGAGAGTGACGGAGGAGGAGGAGGACGAAAGGACCAAGGGAAGTGTCTGTGCTTGCATCCCTGCCTCCAGATTAGTTCTGACTTTTTGGAGATCTGGTGGTTGCCTGAGTCAACTTTGCATTCAGCAAGCATGAGACAGCATCTTATTCTCCTCTCTCTCTCTCTCTCTCTCTCTCTCTCTCTCTCTCTCTCTCTCTCTCTCTCTGGCTGGCTTAGGCTGCCTCAAGGGTACAACAGGAAGGCTTGTCGAGCTGGGGATTGAACCCCTGCGCCTGACTGCATTTGCCTGAGCAGGTGCTTAAACAACTGAGGGACCCCTAGCATCTTAGCTTTCTGTCTATAACAGAATATTTGGAACTGCATAAATTATAATGAACAGAAGTGTATTTGGCTCATGGTTTGAAAGGCTGAAAAGCCCAAGATCACAGGGCCAGGGTCTGGAGAAGGCTTGTGTGTGGCACCACCCCACGATGGAAGGCAAGAAGGCAAGAGGGCAAGTGAGCAAGAGTAAAGAGCAACAAACTCACTTTTATAATAAACTACTTTTGCAGTAACCAACCTGTTTCTGTGACAAGTCCACGGATCCATTTTTGCCCTGACCCACTCTTACTGGTCCCCAGCTCCCCGTGCTGCTGCACTGGAGGTAAAGTTTCCAATACACACACTTAGTGTGAAGACACACTGAAGCCGCAGCAGGAGACAATGAGAACTGGACGACCCATGTCGCAAAGCTGCCTCATTATCTAAGACGCCCATGACACCTCCGTGCTGCCTCCCTCTTCACATTATTGAGCTGCATAATCTTCAATTGCTTCCCCATATGATATTATTTTCTTTCAAGTGAACGGAAAGAAAATTCCTCTCATGAGATGATCAAACTATGTTTAAGTTATTACTAAAAGCTTAGGAGCTTAACCAATGTATTTCACGTATAGCTGTAATAAAAATAGAGCTTCTGTTTAAAGTCACTGTTCTATAGGCTGTGTCTATAACCAGAGGAACTCTGACAAATATGCTTGATTTGATTATCATCAAAATTAACTTACCATAGTGTTGTTTTTTTTTTTTTTTTTTTTTTTAAGACAAGAAATAATACATCCTACACACAAGCTGCCTGGATCGCTTGCTTACACATCCCTGTTTCCTCACTGCTCACAAATCCATTCTCATATAGAGGAATTCAGGGGAAGATGCACCTATTCCTTAAGATTTTTGGCAGTTCAAGGGTACAGTCCCTGGTCCTTGCATGCCTGTGTCTGCCATAACATCAGGAATGGGGGCTGAGCATACACATATAGGATGCAAACACTTGTAGAGCTGAAAGTACCCATTTTTGAGAGAGACTTTTTGACCTATTATTTCCAGAGATATAAAATTTTAAAATGTTGAGAAAACTATTCAACAGATGATTGGTGACCATCTGCCCTGTGACTGACCTTGAACTTGGAGTTAGAGACCCAGAGACAAATTGAACTCCCTCTCTTTCTCAGAGCTTTCTGTCTAGGAAGGTGAGAATGTGGGTGAATTCTAACACCCAGGTGATGGTGATGCATGCATTGAAGGGGTGACCATAGCGGGCAGTGGAAACACAGAGCCGATGCTTACTCTAGCACTGGATCTGAATTCTGAAGGCAGAGTAGGCAGGAGGCAGATCCAGGGGAGCAAAAGTGGTGATTCAAGGAACAATGCAACACTGGGCATGCAGCGTTGCTTTCACACATTGGCAGAGCATTCAGGTGCTTTCAGGCAATGGCAGGTGGGAAGACAAAGACATCCAGGGGATGTCTACAGAGGCCACAAGTCAGAAGGCCCAGCCATGGGGACGCAGGAGCAAGCACATCTGACTGCAGACAGGCACAGTGCAGATCCTCCCTTCACCGTGAACGCTCCCAAGTGCCCTAGATGTCCCCATGGTGCCTGGCTTAGGCCCACAGTTGTTTCCCCTGAGCTCTATAACTACTGAAAAACAACAGGGTATATGCTCGTGGATGAGCTGTCTCACCACTGCAGAGACAAATGGACTTGAATGATTTAAAGCTAGAATATTCTTTTCTCCATAATGGTTCCTGGAGTCACCAGGAATAGTACATTTACTAAAATTAATGGCAAAACTTCATTTTTCTCTTTTCCAGGAAGCAAAGTTGCATGGGTAGGGTAATTGATCCTGATCTGGACACGCCGGTGAGCCAGGCAGGGTATAAATCATCCATATGCAACAACTCACAGACCTTTAAACCAACACCAGCAGTGACAAATGGTGCAGGCTGGGGACAGGCAGAAAGGAATGAAGATGGGAGATCCATCAACATCCTTCTTGCATCTCCAAGGGGGCTTTAGCCTCCTTCTGCTTCTCACAGAGGAGCTGCATCTCAGCAGGGTCATGTCAGAAGGGCAGCAGTGTGCCAGCTCTACTGCTGGGCACGCAGAGGCACCTATCTCAGCTCTGCCACCCAGTCTCTGCAGCCCTCAAAGCTATGGTCTCTTCACTGTTCCCTGCAGAACAGTGAAGGTTTCTCATGGAATTATATATTTTCCACATGCCAGCTCCTTGATAATGGACCAGCACTTACCACAAACCAAGCATTGTAGTAAAAACTGCAGACATGGCATGCTTTTGCCATGGGTGGGACCCAACATCCCCCAGAGAGGCTCATTGTATGGGATGCTGTTCCCAGGCTGTGGGGCTGTGACCAGGTCAACTGGCACTGACCTCATCAGTGGACTGATCCATTGATAGATTCACAATTTAATGACATTATTATAAGGTGGACAGGAACAGGAGGTAAAGCTGCATGGAGGAGAACAGGTCATGGGAGGCTCTTTCTGGCCTGGATCTTTTCCTCGCATGCTACCTTGCAGTCTCTGCCCAAAGTCAAAGGATGTCACAGAGGGCAAATCAGCTGATAAGTGGGACCTCCAGTGTTAGAAAGAGGCTGATGGCCTGGCACTGTCCCTTTGAGCCTTGCTCTTCTTGGGATACCCAGATTGTTGCATGCCTTCACAATATCAGTCAGGTGGCAGCCTACCCTCCACTCCAGGAGTGCACTGCAGGGTGGTTTCCCACGAAATATGTCCACTGGGACTTGTGAATAGAACATCACTTGGAAAGGGGCTCATCATAGATATAATTAAAACAAGGACCTCAAGATGAGTTCCACCTCAATTTAAGGTGGGTCCTGCATCCAGTGAAGTTTCCCTCATACAAAGGTCAGAGGGGTACTTGAGACACACATATTCAGAGGAGAGGGGCGCAGGAAGACAGAGACTGGAGCCATACTGCCATAAGCCAGAGGTGCCCTCGGCCATCGGAAGCCGGAGAACGCAAGGACTGGGTAAGAGCCCTGGGGTGAGCCTGCTCTGCTAACACTGTGCCTTCAGACTCCTGCCCTGGATGGCTATGGGAGAGAGCACCTATGCCATCCTGTCTGTGGCCATTCATTATGGCGTCTGTGGGAAACCAATCTACCCTCCAGCTGTAGACCCACTAAGGAGACAAGCTCAGCCTCGACAGTCTTATCCTCAGCCTCACCAGCATCCTGGTAAGCTTTGTGTGTTAGGGATAGCTTGGGGTTATTTTAACTGTGAGTCCCACATGGGGCAGTCCATAAGCTTGCCTCATTTCACTGTGTTTCATTATTCTTCATAGATACTACACTAACTCCAAGCTGAAGGTTTGTGGCAACTGTGTGTGGGGAGCAGGTCTATGAGTCCATGTTTCCAACAACTCAGAGGACCATTAGCATGCTTTAGCAGCTAAGTATTTTTAAATTGAATCATGTACATTGTTAAAGATACAATGTCATTGCACATTTAGTGTGCTATAATGTAGTATAGACATAACTTCTAAATGCATGGGGACACACAAAAACTCCACTCCATCTTCAAGAGGTAACAGAATTACCTTTTCACCTAATCTTTTAGGGCCTTTAAAGATTTGAATATGGCCTCAGGAGTGAAGCAAGGAGAAAGAAAATGGTAAAGGACTCAAGGGGAAGTCAGAGCGGGGGTCAGAGAGGGAGAGAAGAAAAGAAGCACTATCTGAGGTAGTCGAGCGCTTTCCTGTCTGGCCAGCTGAAGAAGATGTCAGGAGAAAAGGCAGAGACGCGGCAGCATGAGAAGCAGGCCGTCCGTGAGGAAGTCGTCCTGCCAACTGCAGGACATGACTTTTGTCTCTCCTGGGGCCAGGCAGAGGAGCTGGTAATCAGGGAATGCGGAGTGGGTCTGGGAATCTCAGTCTCCGCGTGTGGTACCTCTCCAGCTCCCCTCTCCCCGTGGAAGAGCCATGCACCCGGCTTGTCAAGGCCAAGTTGATGGGGCAGCTCTGCTGCGGAACCCAGTGGTCCTCAGAATCTACTTGCTGAAGGAGAACAAGTCGGTGCAGCGACCATACTTTAGAGGCCTCTGAGCCAGCCTTGGCGTGCTACGGGTTGTCTCGGTCAAGGCCCTGTGGTTCGGGGCAGAGGAGTGGCCAGAGGCCTCAGGGATCACAGATTCAGAGATCTGGACCCTTGGGTTCTCTGTGATCTCTGCAAGCAACTGTTCTTAGGATGATGGAAACTGTTCTCACTAGGGAGGAAACAAGTTTACAATGTACCTCAGATCGGACCTCAGGCAGAGCGTGATTGAGTGGCCAAAATCATAGAGTACAGACCTGTCCCAATCTGGGTTTGGATTCGCACTCATGTGTGGATCCCTGGGCAAGGGAAAGCATCACACTGAGCCTCAAGTAGGTAAGTCAGTAACCCCTGCCTCAGTTTACCCATCTTTACATCATAAGTGTAGTGATCTCCCAGTTCTGATTGAAGGAATTAAACAAAAAATGGCTCACCCAGAACTTGGCACACAGCACATCTCTAACTTACGGTGCTTTTACACTTATCATTTTTCCCTTTCATGTCACTGTTACTATGAATAACCCAGAAATAGTTCCACGTTTACTCCATGCAACCTTAGACTAGGTGTCTCACTTCCTTAGGGTCTCAGTTTCCTCAGCTGTAAGCTGGGAATAATAATTCCAGGACACGACACTGCAAAGTCTGTATAAGGCAGACATCCACCAGACATTGATTCCCCCCTTTTTGCCTGAGGGCCCTTAGAATATCACTTAGGAGATAGGAGAAGAAATCTGGTGTCTGAGATGTTCACAGGCTTGGCATCCTGGCAGCAGAAGGGACTGCCAGGAGTTCACTTTGGACCCAGTGCTGGGATATGCAGCCTGTGCGTGACAGTGCCATCTCCCTTGGGCTTCTCCCTGTATCCTGCCCATCCCAAAGACTTGGGAAGAAAGACCTTGAGCATGTTCTTCCGCAAGAGGGCTCTTTCACAGCCCAGACCTGCTGAAAGCCAGCTCCAAGACAGGACTCACCAGCTCCATGCACCGCCGACTGGCCTCTGCCTCCCGCTGCGCCAGCTCCTCCATGTCCGCCTTCAGTTCTTCCAGACGCCGCTGATAATACTGGCTGCTCTCACGCTGCTGGGACTCAGAGGCCGCCGCCCGGGACAGCTCCTCACCCATCTTAATCACACTGTCTCGCAGCCGGATCACCAGGACCTGTGAGGGGCAGAGCACATCCCTGAGAGGCCAACCAGGCTCCAGGACTAGAACTGCTGACTGGATCTCTGCATGTTTGTACACAGTAACTGGGATAAGGTGCCCAACTCTTGCTACACGTATGGAGAAAGTGTGAACTGCCTCTCTAGGAGGCAACAGAACACGGAGAGAATCCAATCCATTACGTGCATCACTAATTGACTGTACAGAGGGCTTGGAGGACGAAGGCTAGGAATCAGCAATATTTGCAGTATTGCAGCCCCATGCGTTCTGAGGCCGGGCAGAGACACAGATGCCTCGCACAGAGCACTGTGCTTGGGGTCAGAACCACTTCCCAGCGCGAGTCTGGTTTCTAGATTTATAAAGTGAATGCATTTGATCAAATCATCTGTCAAAACACTGGGGCCCAAGACTTTATGGCATTCTCTTCCTTTTAGAGGGGACAAAAAATGGGAGAGGAAACAATGAAACAGACAGAAAGTGCACCAGGTAGCTCGCATGCTGCGGAAAGTAAACCCAAGTGCCGTTTTGCAGAATTCATCAGGCCACCAACGAGCCTGGAACCAATCGATCCTGATGGGAAAACAAGCCAGGGTTGACAGAGAGGAGCCCACATGAATATTTCAATTCCGGGCTAACTCTGAGCTCCACGGACAAGGAGAGAAGCAGACTATGGATCAGACACTGACTCACAGGCTAAAGAAAGGCTTGCTGTTCAGGTCCTTGTCCCCTTCTGGGGGGATTTAGCATCAATTTCAAGGGACAGAAAAGGGGCAGGAGGAAGAAGAGTGCTCCTCAAACTGTTTCCTCCAGGCACCCCTTTCCTCTGCCCCATCCCAGGGGACCTGGGATTCCACTACATTAAAACAACGATAGCAGAGAGGAGAGTAAAGCTGCCGCTAAGATGCTCATGTTGCCTTGATTTTCCCTTCTTCTCTATGACCACTTAACCATGCTTGAACCAAGTGGAACAATGGTACAGCCCAACGTGGTATAGGTGATCACTGAAAGCATAGCAGATGAGCCTGGCGTGCCATGCTGGCCCTGCCTGTGGGGCGTGCTGAGATGGTGACTGAGACTGGGAGCGGTGGTGTGCACCTGTAATCCCAGCACTTGGGAAGCTGAAAACAAGAGCATCACTACGAGTCCAATCTATGTAGTGAGGCCCTGTAGACCCTGTCCTAAAATAGAGAAAAAAATATATTTGTTTTCTGAAGTCTCCTGGTGATGTGCAGACAGTCCTGCTGTGATGGGGAGCAACCCAGAATCACCCCAGGAACTTCTGAGGGCTGAAGCCAAGAATTTCTCTGTAGTCTTCATTCACAATAGGTCTGCAGGAACCACTGCCTGGGTGGGGTGGGGTCAGGGCAGAGTGAGGTCATGCACTGTCCTACAGAGGGGGTAGCTTGCTGCAGAGACTAGGATGGAGTGAAGGGAAACTGGGAGTCTAGTCCCAGCCCTGAAACAACAGCCATTAGCTTAAGCAAGTTATTTGACCCATATGAAGCCCTTTTTGTCCCTCATTAGATGAGGCCTGTCCTACCTTCCCTCCAGGGCTTCATCAAGTGGGCTGCCTAATGGGAGAGGCTTTTTTTTTTTTTTTTCAATTCTTTTATTGTTTAAATTTAACAATGGTTATATTACATATTTTCATCATTGGATCAGTTTAGATTAATACATATAGGTATATAAGATTGATCAAACAACTAAACATTAACCTTTCTAAATCCATATTACTTTTTTTTTTCTTTTCCCCCTTTTTTTCTTTGACAGTTGACATATTGCATATTGTCCTCACAATCATTCTATATAGTGCAGTGTGTGGGCATGACCCACCTCCCTATTAATGTTGCATAGAAAAAAGAAAGAAAGAAAGAAAAAAAAAAACAGGAAAGAATATACTTCTCTTTGGACTAAGAGGAAGCAGATACATATACAATCAAAGGTTTTGCAATTGCAGTGTGCCACCAGTGAAGCTTGTGACGTTGGAGGCTATTGAATCTAAGCCTC